>PVKE010020952.1:0-27003 GCA_004027555.1 Craseonycteris thonglongyai
TGTGGACCCATATGCTGAACTGGGGTGTGCTTCCCATGTGGGAGGCCCCCAGCCCATTTCCCACCCTGCACAGCCCCCCGGCCCACCTGTGTGGAATGAAACTAATTTACTTTGAAAACTGATGACAAACTACAGAGTCAGCTCTGGGCCCTCTCCCTTTTGTCTCTCTCTCTCTCTCTCTCTCTCTCTCTCTCTCTCTCTCTCTCTCTCTCTCTCTCTCTGTCCCTGTCCCTGTCTCTGTCAAAAGCAATGAAATAATTTTTTTTAATGTAGCCATTGTCAATATAATAAGAACAATTAATGGCTGTATACTTTCCAGACAGTCCTCATACCTTGAATCTATCCACTTCTCCCCATCTCCACTACCAGACCAAGTCACCATTATCTCTTACTTACACTACTGCAACAGATATACAACTGATTTCACTGTCTTGTTTATAGGCATGTTAATGCCCTTATGATTAAAAAAATAAAAGTATTTACTTGGCATAAAAGAAAGATCTTGCTTATCTAGCCTTGTCTACTTCGTTAGGCTCATTATTAAACATTAGCCACGATAGCTGTCTTACAAATACACAAGCACACCAGATTTTTCCTGACCTTGAGTGATGAATACTCTGTCCATCACTCTGCATGGTTCTGATTCTGATTCTGACTCCACTGCTTGCTATATGTAACCTCCTACACTCTTAACTCCTCTCAGCCGCAATTTCCATATTTGTTAAATGACAAGAGTAAATCAATCTAACTCAGAATTAGTATTTAGATTAGATGAACATATATAGTACATAGCACAGTACCCACCATACAGTAATTTACGCACCTAGTGCATTTGGAATTTTTGTTTTTATGTTGTTCTGTAGTAGAAACTGAGAACAGCTGGTTACAATTCTTTTTTTTATATCATACAAATGTATTCTTGGCCCCTGCACATTGCATAACCCATGTTTCTTATTTCACAGAATCATTCTTCACTTTTCAATGTTTTGATCAATTTGCCTCATCTCTGCTCCAATTTCTCCACAATTGTTCTGTCAGAGGATCCTGAAACGAAGCTACAGTTCCCTGCTCTTTAAAGAAAATCTTACAAGTTCTTTCTTCTAACAAGTGAGAACACATAAGTAGGTGTGTTGTGGTTTACGTTCATTTGTGGGGCTTGTTGCTGTTGATGCTACTGGTAAGTTTTTATCTGGAAGGAGAAGTTGAAATTTTATAGTTTCATTAGTTGTCTGTTTTGGTTGTATTGTTTTGCTCTATTTTAGTTTTTGGCAATACTTATTTATTGGGCTCTACTAGAAAATGAAGAGAAATTTTTTTTTTAAAGACTACCCCAAAATACTTCTTTTTTAGAAGCTTCTATTCCAAAACGTTACTGTATAGAAATCAAGTATCATGTTCTTCGACTGCTTTGCAGGGAGGGGAGCTCTGTGACTGGCTCAGTTCTGGACAATGGATATGAGATTTTATTTGCCTCATTTATAGGTGCCAACTGTCTTCTTTTATTTCTTACATTTCTAGCCTGCAATTTGCATGTGAGGCTAGAGTAGTAGCTCTATCTTGCTATCATGAGATGATAGGCATGAAGCCAAAGGCCATATGTTGGGGAAGCCAGGATGGCTCAGCGGGTTAAGTGCTCACTTTGAAGCCCCGAGGATCGAGGATCGAATCCCGGCTCCGGCCCAGTGGACCCACATGCTGAACTGGGGTGTGCTTCCCAAATGCAGTGAGGCCCCCAGTTCAGTTCAAAAAAAAAAAAAAAAAGACCATACGCTATGAAAGAATGGAATGGAAAGATCGTAGGAACGTGGGAAATTGATGGGATGCTGGAGTCACGGCACCAGGCACGGCCTGCTTTCCTCTGGCCTTATTAAAAAAAGAAAAAACATATTCCATCAGGCATCATGTTAATGTCCCTGTTACCTGCAGGTGTGCCAATCCTAACTGATACCACAGGCACTCAATAACTGTTTTTTAATTGAACTGAGAGGATACAGACAATATTGCCAAAGTTGATGGGGAAAATATCCAAGTTAAGTTAGTCTACCACATGCAAAATTTTGAATTGCAGTGGGTCATGCTATAAGAGCTAAAAGTAAAAACAATCTAGATGATCTACAGAATACATAAAATTGAATAGTTTTTCATTTGAGCCTCATTTTGAATTAATCTGTCAATAATAATTGCAAATTGATAAAAAATAAAGTAAAATAGAGAAAGCTAGGATGGGTTAAGCCCTCGCTTTGCAGTCCTGGGAACTGAGGATCAAATCCTGGCCCCGGTCCATGCAGACCCATATGCTGAACTGGGGTGTGCTTCCCATGTGGGGGGCCCCCAGTTCGGTTCTCTCCCCAGGTTCGGTCGCTGGCTCCAGGGGGCTTGTCTCCCATGCGGGAGAACCCAGGCCCAGTTCCCGCCCTGCACAGCCCCCAATCACCTGTGTGGAACAAAACCATGTCAAAAACTGATAATATACATCTATGGAGACTGCTCTGGGTCCTCCCCCTTCTCTCTTGTCTTTCTCAGTCTCTGTCAGAAACAATAAAATGAATCTTTGAAAAAAATAAAAATTCAGTCAGGAGAAAAACAGGCAATACTGTGTTTTTCTTGAACATCCCTCATATTTTTGAAATGTTATTAACAGATGTCTATGGAAAAAGGAAGCATCAGAAGATTCATGATATTTTTAATATGCCACGCAATGTATATATTCATCCCCAGATATTGGTATTGAGTGCATGAGAGAGAATTGCACCAGAAGCAGATTGACAATGGAAAGCATGTGAAAAAAAGAAAGAATGCATGTGAGCAGGTAATGATAATGACAGGGACAAGTCTCTTGATCATTACTGTAAGGCAAGCACTATACTATGTATTTAATGTACTATCATACTCAAGTCTCATAATAAGGCTTTGAGATCTTCGATTTGTACCCATTTTTTATATAAGAAAACTGAGTCTTAGAGATGTAACAAAATAACATTAAAGAATTGGTAGAGCAGAATGCCAGCCTGTGCCTTCTGCATCATCACCCTGAGTACATCACAGCTCTCTGGTACCCAATACAAAGTACTTAGTCTTAGATGCTGACACTACTACCACTACTACAACTGGTAGAAAAGGCAGAATTGTTTAGCTGGATAAACAACAGACTACATTTAAATTCTGGCATCATAGCTTACTACTTCTGTAACCGAGGGCAAGTTATTTATTCTTCTGATCTCAGATTTTTCTTAGCTAAGATAATGATTAATAATTATCCTGCCTACCTTGTATAATTGTGGATAGATTCATAAGTACTAAGCAATTTCTTTAAAGATAAGATTATTATCAGGAAAAGACAAAAACAGTGATCATTTGTAGCTTTCTGCAGCATTTGCACAATGAAGTTCTTCTGTACAGAAAATATTTGTTCTACTGAGTACTGAAAAATGAATGTCATTAAGTTATAATGCTGTGGTAAAATCATTAGCCAAACACAAAGGGTATGTCTCCCTCAACCTCAAAATGAGATTTATATGGGCACCAAGGCATTGCAACTAGTATTCATCCTTACATTTCCATAGCATCTTAAAACCAAAGCATGTGACATCCATCCTATATTTCTACATTCATCTATTCACTCAAAGTATAGATGTGTGTAGGTGTATATGCACATATACATCATATATCTAAGAGACAGAGAGCCAAAAATACACAAATACAGATAGGTTGCTATATATATATATATATATATAGCTATATATATATATATATATATATATATATATATATACACATGTGTGTGTGTGTGTGTGTGTGTGTGTATAATTAGTTGCTAGATGTACAGTGGTGAACAAAACAGTCCCTGCCTTGCATGAGCTTAAAGCTTAGTTATCAAAAGCATATCAAAAGCAGATCTTGTGTTTAAACACATTCCTTTAAAATCATATTCCCTTTTCCTTCATTATTTTATTTAATAAACATTTATTGAGTGCGCATACTCTTCACACCTCCATAAATGGAACCTTAATTCTTCCAACTGGGCAGAACAAGAATCATAAAAATCACATTTTAACTCCTCTTTGTCTCACATTCAATCCATCAGCAAACCCTATCAGCTCTTCCCTCTAAATGTAGCTCAAACACAACTGCTTCTTACTATCTCTATCCAATCATCTCAGTCAAAGAGGCCATCATCTCTCACTTGGGTAATTTCTATGGCTACATTATTGGTCTCCCAGATCCTACTCATACTCTCTAGCCCATCCCACTCCCTCTCTAACTTCCTTCCTGTCACTCCCTCCCCTCCAGTCACACTGTCCCTCTAACACTCTTGTCAGGTTTTGCATTTGCTATTCCTCCTGCTGGGAACACTGTCTCTTCAAATAACCACAGGTAGAAAAGTGTCTCTGATAAGAAATCATAAAGGTATAAAAAACAAATTAAACCACATGTTTTTTATAGAAATACCCAATCTAATAACTTAACACAAAAAAATAATCCTGGCCAAGTAACGTCCCAGAGGCACTTGGAAGAAACAAAAGCAAAACCATTTTGGTTCTTATAAGCTAGACCACATGGGATTTCTAAAGGAGTGGGGGAATAAACAGTTCTACTGAAGGTGTTATTACCACTGGGAAGTGAGTATTTTCCTGTGTCTACATGGTTAGGGCTTTCTGAGCAAATTTTACTGGATCCCGAGTTAGATGACAAGCCTTGGAAGTTAAATGACTGAATAGTAGAGAACGGAGAGATTTACCTTCTTAGGAGTATGTGTTTAGATTTCAAAAGGGATGAGACACAAATATTGCAGACATTGTAAAAGCCAGAGACAGTGAACAGTCTTATCTTCTCCCTGCAGACAGGTATTTACATTCCAAAGGGTAAACACCCAAAACTTCCCTTTCTCTTTTTTTTCCTTCTTGTTTACATTAGAGAGGTTAGGTAGGTGTCTCTCCCTCTCTCTGAAGGGGAGTATGAAAGCAATTTAAACCATCCTATATAAACTGCTGGATTCATCAATGCAGGGTTCCTCTCCTATAGTATAGACTTCAGTACATGTACAGTGACTTCTGTTCTCATCATATCACCCTAGAAGGAGGAAAGAATTTGGACAAAGAGAACTACTGAAATTATTAATATAAAGAAAACAGTAATAGCTTTGGGAATGCCAGGATAGCTCAACAGATTGAGCGCTTCCCTTGTAACCATGAGGTCAAGGGATTGAATCGTGGCCCCAGCCATGCAAACCCATATGCTAAAATATGACATAAGGTAAATGCCGGGATGGCAGTGAAGGTTCTACATCCACCTGTGTGGAATAAAAACTATGTCACAACTAATGATGTACAACTATGGAGACTGGTCTGGGCCCTCCCTCTCCCTCTTCTTCACACATACTCACACATACTCACACCCCTTTTCTCAAATAATAAAATAAATCATTTTTTAAAAGGGCACAAAGAAAAATAGGCAATATTAAAAAAAAGAATCAAAGAAATCCTAAATACAAAAAAAGTCACTGAAATTAACACAATGGACTCAATGGCTTTGTTCAGAAAGCTGATTAGACTGCTCTGAAGGAAGCACTAAGAAAGAGAACAAGTGTATCATGTTCTCATCCAAAATGTAATACAGAGAGATTAAGAGATGAAAAGGAACAGCGAAAGACTAAGAGATGAAGATTAACCAAATCCAACATATGTCTCTAAGAGCGAAAACAATCAACGATCTCCATGCATTCTTAAGGATGATTCTCAGATACAGTATACTGAACTAGAAAGGCAAATTACATAAGAATAAATATAATATTTACCGGTAAACATAGCATAACATATGCAAAATAAAACATATCTTGTTTATGGATATACATGTGTAGTAAGAACACAATGTGCACTTAAATACTTTTAAACCAATGAACAAAAATGTCCCCTGCTCAGAGGATGCTTTGCCTTTTTCCCAGTGGATGTTTATCAGTCCTGGTCTGTAGGGATTGGTCCAAGATTTAGGAATGTGACACATGGAGGGCCAGTGAGAGCCTTCCAATGAGATTTGACACACAGTCACTAGTAGAAAGAGGCTCGCACTTTCTGGTGGATTCCAAATCATGATAATATAGCCTCAGGACTGATAGCAGTTATGACAACTGCTGTTTACTGCTTGGAGGAAGCCTGTCTACACTGAGGCCAACCCTCGGAAGAAAGAAGAGCAACCACATCAAACTCAGGTGCTCTGGATGACATACTTTTTGAGCCCCTGAATTCAGCTTTCTCTGAAGACAGCTCCGTCTGTAATATCCCGTTATGTGAGCCAATAAAAAGCCTATTTATGTTTAACAACAACAACATGCCCAAAAGTTAATGTTTGGCCACTAAAACATTCAATATAAATTTTGATTAGAACCAGAGGAATAAGTGGTCTTACCAAAAGCACACACAGTTGATTAGAAAACATGTGGACTGTAAATGGTAGTGACCGCTAAACAAAAACTACGGTACCTATTTTTAAGTCTTTACAGTTTCTTTTTCAACTACACATAGGAATAAAAACAAAATGTCATCTTTATCTAATGTTTAAACTACGCTGTTCATGTAAAAAATGCCACATGCACATTTAAGTAAAATTTCTTTGAAACAAGCAAAACAGGATGGTGTAATAGAAGGACTTTAAATTTACTCAAATCTCCATTGATATCCTGACTTTGCCTCAATAGCCATGTGGACTTAGCAAGTCATTTTGCCCAGGGGTGTCCAATATTTTGGCTTACCTAAGCCACATCAGAACTGTCTTAGGCCATTGATAAAATACACTAAAAATTGCAAAAAAATCTCAATGTTTTAACAGTTTATGAATTTATGTTGGGCTACATTTAAAGCCGTCCTGGGCTGCATGTAGCCTGCGGGCTGTGTTTTCGACCAGCTTAATTTAGCCTATCTCAACTTCACTTTCTTCATTTGTAAAAATCCTATAAATTTCAGTGTCCTCATTTATAAAATTCCTACTCAATATATTCTGCAAAGGGTTGTGCTTCTATTTGATGTATGGTACTTAATAGGTGCTGCACAAATGGTACCTGTATCAGTAGAGTGATGTCTGACAAATAAAGTAGAAATTAAGATGAAAAGTGCTGATGAAGCTGTTGATTATAAATAAATATATTCAGGCAGCCTCATTACTGCCACGTACCATCCAAACAGATAAAGATGTCTAGATACACTGTGGTGTTATAAACCTTCTCTAGTGCAGACTTTCATTTTCTAATCAGGTAGTCATAATCACAGTACCCTCCTCACATGTGTATTCCGTGTTGCCTTTATGATATTTTATTTATAGTCTTAAAATTTGTTTTGCTTTTTTTTATTCCCATGTTCATTTAATATTGATATTTTATCTCTATATTTAAATTTTGTTTTGATTTTCACTGTCTCCAATTCCTTTCAGAAAAGTATAGAAAAAAAAAATATATATATATATGTATGTAAAATTGTGTGCCTTTCTGCATGTCATGTGAAGGCAGTTGGATGTATTTTCACCAGATTTGGAGGATATATTCGGGATGCTATGCATGGCCCTCTAAAAGTCACTGAGTGGCCCTGAGGTGAAACCTCACAAATAAATAGTCCCCTTTTAGCAGCTGGTCCTGAGGTACAAGAAGTGGCTCAAACAACTACTGACAAGGAGAAACATGTCATGATGCTACGGTGTAGAAAAACACAAGTGGTTCCAAATATGTGCCTAAAATGTAAAGTCTCAAGGTCAGATATTCCAAACTGAACATGTTGATTTTTGATGGAGACTACTCTAAGTATCATACCTGAAGTTCAACAAAACAAGGATTAATTAACTGTGGTAAATGATTTCCTTAGTCATGTTGACAGGTCAGCTATAAATAAAGACTTTGATAAATAAACAACTAGTAAACAGGAGGTTTAGTACAGGCTACTGATGAATTGGTAAAAATACTTGAGAAGGATTAGACTGGCAGCAGTATATAAGGTGCATCTTATTTAGAATTGGCTTTGAAAACATTTTCAAATATAACTAGAAAATGAGTAAATTCACAACTGCACTCCAATCCAGCCACACTACCTTCACTCCTTTCTGGTATTTGAAGTTACTGTTTCCACGGCTTGAAATTCCCTTCTCCAAGATCTTCTCAGGCCTCACTTCTCATTGTACTCAGTGCTTGCATAAATGTCACCTCCTCTGAGAAGCCTTCTTCAACCTCCTCCGAAATAACAGTATCAATCCCTTGTATCTTACCCAGCTTTATTTTCCTTTATAACATTATTACTGGGGGAGGGGGGGGGTTATCCATATCTCCAAAATGAGAGGCAATATAAACACGTAGAAAAAAGTAATTTTTGTTGAAATAATACTTTTCTAAGAAAAATAGCTCACTATTTAGTTATGTCATAACTTTATAACCTAAAATCTAGGTTGATGTGGGCACTCAAAAAAACTGAAACAATTTTTATTTCATTCATTCCATTGCTTTATGTAAAAAAGCATATACAAACAAGAAAAAAAAATGAAAGTGCATATTTGAATTTAGAAGTTTCTTTTTTTTAATCTTAAAAATGAGATAGTGTCCTGGATTAAGCTGCTGACATACGTTTTCTATATTACATAAACTTATAAAATGCTCTTCAAAAATGCCTTCAGTGTGTTTTATCTTTAGAGAATCCAAAGATTAATGAACCTCATAAAAATGATGAATTGAGTCTTTCAGAATCACATTTGCAAAAGAAACCATTAAAGTGTTTGGACAAAAGAAAAAGTTAAAGCTACATGTAAAATATAAAATTATGATACTCTCAAAGAAATATAGAAAAACATATTTATGACCTCAGGTTGTGAAAGATTCTTTTTTAACAAAACATAAAAATTATCAAGAAAAATTAAAAAAAGGGCTTATTCATGGATTTAATAACCAACTCCCACAAATAAAAAAGAAAAATACAGCCTAGTACAAAAACGGTCAAGAGTCTTGAACAAGCAATTTATTTATTTATATAAGTTTGGTCCCCGCCCCATGTGGCCCCACATCTACCAACATGGAATGAACCTATCTCACAACTAACAAAGTACAACTACAGAGACTGCTCTGGGCCCTCCCCGCCACCTTCTCTCTATATACCTCTATCGCACCTTCTCTCAAACAATAAAATTAGTCTTTTAAAATATGTTCATAACTATTATCTGAAGAATGGTTACATTGCATAGTCATACAGTGGAATCTTATACAGCAATAAAAAATGATCAAACATTCTATTTCCTATAATGAATCTCATAAGCATAATCTTGCATGAAAGGATAAAAACCCAAAATAATCCATAGTGTTATTTAATTTGTATTATGTTCATAAACAAGCTAACTAAACTATGAATTTTTGAGATGCATTAAAAGTGATAAAGCTTTAAGGAAAATCTTTAAGGATAAAGTTTTAAGGAATATGATAACCATAAAACTCAGAAAAATGGTTCTTCTAGGACAAGAGAAGAGTTAGGAATTGGGAAGAGACAGAAGTGAGGCTTCCAGGGTAGTGTTAGTGTTCCATTTCTTAATCTGTATGATAGCTACACAGATGTTTGCTTTCTAAGTCTCAATTTTTATACAGTTATGTGTTATATTTTCTGTATTCAAACTTTTTATAAAGTTAAATTTTTAACAATGAGAAAAAATGTATTGTTTTATTTGACACTTCTCTTTCTTTCACTTCTATTCTCATTTATGATCCATCAGCAAATCCTAATGTCTCTACCATCACAATACATCCAGCATCTAGCTACTTCTCACCTCTTTGGTCTAAATCATAATATTCTTGTTCCTGTTTCACTGCAGTAACCTAATTAGTCTCCTTACTTCTACCACCTTTCCTCTATAGCCTGTTCTTCAGAATATCTAGCTTGGGTGTTTTAAAACATAAGTAGTCAGATCTTTTCCCTCCTCTGCTCAAAAACTCTGCTGCAGTCAATTTAACAGACTGGTTGTTTCTCCAATATACCATTCATATTCCTGTGTCAGGGCCTTTGCACTTGCTATTCTCTCTACCTGATCAACTCTAGAATGAGATATTTGCTAAGATTCCTTCAGCTCTTTGCTCAAATGTAACATTTTCAGGAATGTCTTTTCTTTCTACCTTATGTAACACTATCTCCCTACTCTGCTTTAGATGTTTCTGAAGCATCAGCTGATATATTTAATACTTTATGTATTTTCTATCTCCCCTCACTAGGTTATAAACTTCATAAAAATAAGCATTCCATTTATTTGTGAACTGATCTATTTCTAGCTTCTAAAATAAGAGCAAATAGCATGTACTCAATATTTGTTAAATTAAAAAATGAAAACAAATGTACTAACACTTTATCAGTACTTATATCTGGGTAGAGGGTAAATATCTTTATATTCTTTGTGTTTTCCAAATGTTCTACTCTACTTTGAATTTGTATTGACTTTATTATCAGAAAAGTAATTTATTGCTTTAAAAAAGAAAAATGGTACCCCATTGGGTATTTTTCAAATAGTAGACAACAATAAACATTAATTAACTTATTAATCTAGATAAAACAAGGTTTACATGATTTACTCACATAGGTATATGTACTATGTTGGTGTTGAAATATATAAAATGCACTGTAGTATAAGGTCCTTTATTTGTACTTTCCCACTATTCACATTTTTTTCTCCTAAAATGCCAGCAGGGATGAAAGTGGGCTTTTATTGTAAAATGCTGACCAGGAAATGTTTACCCCCATATGACTGATTTTGAAGCTCATGGTTTTGCTTATACAAAAAAAAAAAAAAAAAAAATCACGATTTTCAGGGTTTATAGAGATAGATTTCTTTACTCATAGTTCAGGGACTCCAATACCAATTCATACCTGAGTCTTAGAAAGAAAGCAAGTCTGACAGAAACCAAGAACTACAGCATTCCTTCAAGACAACCTTTATGAAAATTAAACTAATGCATGTAAAATGATCCAGCAACTTAAAATATATTCTAGTTCAGCTCACAAAAGCCATTTCTTATTCTAATATGAATTTCTAAAATCTAAAGGCATTCTTACCATTTGGAAGCATTATTTTTGAAACTAACTGCCTCACTGCACAAAGCACGTTGACCAACCTGAACGCACGCAGAGGAGAGCAAGCAGCCGGCATGGCGAAGGGCTCTGGTTTGCTTACAGGAAAGACAGCACAAGGACAGTTTATGTCCCGCATTTTCTTTAAAGACAAACATTCTAGCCCCCTCAACATTTCTGAAGCATTATTGGGTAGAAGTGAAAGGCTTTTTGTGTGTGTATCCAAAAGGTAAACCTACACTCATTTCAGTCAACAAATATCTACTTCAACTTTCCCTGTGTCAGGCTCTGTGCTAAGTGTGAGTCCCCCTAGTAACATATAATAAACACAAACACTGGGGCAATGGGCTAAAAAGACATTCATCTATTAATAAATGATTAATTTAGATCATAATTGTGATACAGGCTACAAAGAAGAGATACAGAATACCTTCAGTGCATGTAACAGAGGGATTTGATCTAAATCAAGGTCAGAAGAATTAACTGAAGAAATGATTGTGCTGAAATCTAAAAGATAGAGGTCAACTTGATAAATGATGAAAAGAGATTGGTAAAAGAACTTTCTGGGCTGAAGGAACAAGTATATACAAAGACCCTATGGAATAAAAAAAAAAAAACAACTAAAATGTCATTGTGGCTGGAGCAAATTGGTTAAGGAAAGAATCATAGACTATGAGGCTGAAGATGCAGGTAAGGGCCACAGACCATGAAGAACTAGTAGGCCATGATAAGAAATGTGTCTTTATTCTAAGATCAATAAGAAGCCAATAGGTTGGAGTTATTAACTTCAAGAACTCAATGATACATATCTAAGAAAGAAGATAAGAATTTAACCACTAAAGCCATCCAACAATAAAATGGCCTGCCTCAGAGACTGAGCATAGCATTATTGCTAGTAATCAAATAGAATCTGAATGACCATCTTTCAAGAATGCCATATAAAAGATTGTACACATGCTGAAAAGTTACCCCTAAGGTTTCATCCCTAAGATTTAATGATTCAATTATTTAAACTCCAAACAGGGATTTCACAAAACACTCTAAAACTTGAAGTTTCAAAGTAGAGTACCAACAGGCAGAATTAAAATGTTTAACTGCTGCTTCCTGGTGTTTCTCAGAAGGATCCTAATGCTACCCAATGGAAGATCCATTTGCAGTTTGGACTGTAGTCACAGACTGCATCTGTCCACTGCCAAAGCACAGAGTGTAATCGGAGGGGAAAGAGGGCTCACTTAAAGAACAGCTGTTGGGAGAAGCAGAGGGGAATCAGAGAAACAGAGAGAACAAAGAACTATATCCTGGAGCAGAACAAAGATTATTTTCTTGGTCACTCTGGTAACAGGTTCTCATCTCTTTCTTGGCAAAGTAAATAGAGGATAGAACACACTGGGTGTTTTAGCTGAATTGAATATGTATGCTGAAGTTAACTGTAGAATAAAATGCATAGAGTTCTTATTTTAGAATATAGGTTGAGATATTAAAAACAAATACAGTAGACTCCATTAACTGGAACTCAAGCAAATGGCACTCTCAAGCAACCGGCAAAACTTTTTTTTGCCAGTTGCTTGAGAGTGCTAGTTGCTTAAGTTCGGTTTAATGGAGACTCTACGTACATTTATCCAGCATCTACCAATCCCCATGGGTGCTGGTTGAGAGTCTACTGTATTTTATTGTCTTTATCAAGTATTAAGTTAAATGCCTATGGATACTGTATCTATAAATAACATAATCTAGAATAATATGTGTGTGTATGTGTGTGTGTATAAATAAATAATATACCTTAAGTTAAACAGTGCATATTTTTCTATCATTATCAAAGGTGGTTAAAAATCACCACTTAATAAAGCACTATCTTAGCCAGGCCCATTTTTGCTGAATATGATACATGTTATACTAGTACCAACTTTGTCATACCATACTCTCAGAACTAGAACATGACAATTGGTGTACAAGGAAGTTTATGGGACACCTATTTGCTAGTGGGTTCTCCAATTGCTACAGTACCATCCTCCAGCCCCTCAGCACTCAGCCTGTTCTTATTTCAATGTCTAATTCTTTTCTATCATATAGCATACAGTACCATACCTGTTCCATCAAAACTTGAATTCATTCCTTTTTGAACCCTCTTTTCCATTTGGCCAGAACCATTTTGAATTCTAACCTAGTACCTAAAAATGACAACCTGATGCTATCTACAAGCACGCTGTTCATGGTTTCTGTTTCATTATATAAGTCCCTGAGGAAAATTACAAAGACTCGGGCCTAGGACCAACTTTTGATGTCCAAAGGACATTTATAAAAGATTGAATCAGTTTAAGAACATGTATCAACGCAATATCAGTACCAAGAATATACTATGTAGGAGTCAGGGATATTTTCTCTGCACATGCAGAGAAGTCACAGAAACATGGCAGGAAATAAATACTCATCAGCTCAATTATAGGTCTTGCTCAGGAAAAAGCTCAGTTTTTGTTATTGACTATTCACCTAGATAATGTCAGAATTACTTTTATTCTGAAGCACCCACACACTACAACCACAGTGACTCTTTAGACTTATAGATGTAACGTGTCTATATAAAACAGATATTCAAAGCCAGGTGTCTTCTTGTTCTTAAGAGCATCTAACGTTTTATATAACCATTACTAAGCACAGTGACATTGAGATAGGTCAATGCCCCTTTAAGTTTACAGAAAATAACTCAAAAACTTAAAAGTCTAAAAATTGTTGTGGGTAAAAATTAAAATTACTATTTTGTTTCATAATTAAGTATAATACAATATGACCCAAAACCTCACAGTCATTAAGAAATAATACTGACTCCTTACTCAGCTCTTTCTTCTTTTCCCATCTTATCTTCATTTTGTTCCCCCCTTTGTCCATACCAGAAGGAAAAATTCCATTAGGAGAAATAGTGGCCTAAGACAGGGCACTGAACATGACACAACTTCACCAGGCAGAGCTAGAATATTGGGTAAAAATCCATCCCCCCCCCCCCCCCAGGCCTGCACTTTTTTTAAAGCTCAAAAATATACATTCCCTTTTACTTTCTATCTCCCTCTGCTCCTCATATATCAAACATTTCCCACTGACTGAACAACTCCAGGAAGGGATTGTCAGTCTGTCCTCTTTTCTGTACAGTCACCACCTTGGAAAAACTCACCTGTCTCTTGTTTGCTACTCAATAGTCTCATGGCTGGTTCCCATGATTCCTTTCTCTCTTATCCCACTGTAATTCATTCTACACATTCCAGACAAATAATTTTTAGAAATATATACTGATGACATCCCCCTTGCTTAAAACCTATCAACAGCTTCTTAAATGTATGTACAATAAAATCTGAACTATTTTACATTGTAAACAAAATCCTACATGATCATTCACTTGCATGCTTCTCTAACCATACCCTTTTTTCTTTTTCCCCAAACATATTCTAAACCACTGTCCTCTTTCATCACTGCATTTCAATCTGGTCTTCTGACACTTCCTAGAAAATTCACTCCAACTGCAGGACTTGTGTATTTACTGTTCCCGCAGCCTGAAGCATATTTCTCCCCACTTCATCTAGCTGCTCTCTATTTTATTATGTTTTTCTTTTAATGGACACAAGCTGGATTCATTACAATTTGTGGTCCATACCACAGTCTCACTACTGGACTATACAAAGCCATCTTTACTCATTTGTTTTTAGTTTGTTTTTAATGAAAGCATCATCTAATATGAAAACTAGAAAACTGACAATAACTTCCATCTACTTGAATGGACCTGCATCATTCTGTTTCCTACCTGCTTCGTTGCAAGATAACCACTATTCTTAATCCCTTTTCATTATTTCTTGCTTTTCGTCGTATGTGTGTGTGCCTAAATGTGTGTTTTCTGACAAAGTATATTTTAACTTTAAAACCATGTTATCACTCTATGTACAATTTTTTAATTTTCAAAGTTATATTTCTAAGATTCATCCATATTGACACATAAGAAATATAAAACATTGGGGAAGCCAGGATGGCTCAGAGGGTTAAGTGCTTGGTTTGCAGGCCCAGGAACTGAGGATCAAATCCCAGCCCTGGCCTGTGCAGACCCATATGCTGAACTGGGGTGTGACCTCCCCCAGTTTGGTTCCTGCCAGGGCAAGTTTCCATGTAGGAGGCCCCTGGTTCTGACCCCAGCTTGTGGGGCTGTGCCTCCCATGCAGGAGGCCCCAGCCCAGTTCCTGTGCTGGGCAGCCCCTCCCACTTATGTGGAACAAAACCATGTTGAAAACTGATGACCTATAGTAGCTATGGAGATTGCTCTGGGCCCTCCCCGTTCTCCCTGTCTCTCTCTGTCTCTGTCTCTCTGTCTGTTAAAAATAAAATAAATCTTAAAAAATGTATAAAACAGTGACAGATATACTTTTGTAGCTATAAATAAATAATTTTGAATCTTGAATAATATTGCATTGTATGATTTGAGTGAATTTTCCTTTTCTTATCAATATGTAAGAATTCTTTATATATTCTTGACACCCATTCATTGTTATTTCTATGTACCATAAATTCCTTCTAGAAATTTATAACTTACCTTTTCATTTTAAGATTTCTTTTGATAAAAGATAGATCACAGTTTAAAACTGTTTTTAACAAGTATTCCTTGTAGTTTAAGATAGCCTTCTATATTGTAACCTTCAAATATCCCCCAGTATTTCACACTAAATATTTTAAATGTTGAATCTGACATTTAAACCCTGGACAAATCTGGAACTTATTTTTGTATATGGTGTGAGGCATTCAATTTTTTTCTAAAAGTAAACCAATTTTTTTTTTGCTAGCTATACTTATAAATAGTCCCTGCCCTCCCCTATAAATCCACCACTCTACTTCTGTTACACAGGTATGTGAACTTGTCCTAGGCTATCTATCATATCTCATTGGTCAATTTATCTCTGCATCAGCACCAGACTATATTAATTATTTACTCTAGCTTCGTAATAACTCATTACACATAATGGGGCAAGTCTTCTTTGCTTACTCTTCTTCTTCAGCAGTGTCTTAGCCATGACTCGCTCCATAATTTTCCATATACATTTTTAAATCAGCTCATAACGTTCCAGTAAAAATCTCTTGGATTTTTCACTGGAAATATATTGAATCCATACATAAATTTGAGAACTTATATATTTTTTATTAGTTTCATATACATTAAAATGATACATACTCCATTTATATAGGTTTTCTTTAATGACTCATTTAGTTTTTAAATTTTCCTTGTATTAATAGAACTGTTGAACATCTTTTCTTATACAAGCATTGGTCATTTAACAACCAAGTTTTGTTCCTACAACTAGGTCTTTAAGCAAATTAGTCAATAGGAAGGAACTTAAAGGGAGATGTCTTGTGGTGTGTCATGGTGTCATAGGTTATGTATTTTTCAATATATAACATGCAACACTACACTTATAGATAAAACATGTAGTCTTGTGTGCCTGAGAACGCTTCATCCAATGAACACTGACTGCAAGAACTAGACAAAGACTGAGAAAGGGGATTCCCTGTACTGGAGAATTGTCCTTAAGTCTGAGCAGCCATTCAACATGTAGTATGTTAAGTGAACATTAGCTGTATTTACTTCCAGACACTTACTATTCTGTGCTACTATAAAATATAAGACTTATCTCAAAAGGAATTAGTAAAATAGATGATAAATATGAGGGTACTGCCAAGAATGCAATTCCAAGATACAAAGAAATAGCAAATATGAAAGCAAAATTATGAGGTATAAAAAAAAATCTTAACATGTCTAATTCGAGTTCGAAAAGAAAAATAAAAGATAAGCAATATTTTAAGAGATAGTAAAAAGTGCTAATTTTTCAAAATTGATTAAAGATATGAACTGATACATTACATTAATACTGAAAAACAAGAAAAAAATACTAATAACAGTCAAAGTGAAAAATATCTACAAAGGAAAAACTTCTCAACAGCACCAAATAAAAATTTTTTTTAATTAAATAATATCTTCAAAGTGATAAGAGAAAATAGCTTCCAAGCTAGATTTATACACTCAGCTAAACTACCATTCAAGAGAAAGTAAAACAAAATTTTAGAGAGTAAAATTTAAGACAGCTCTGACAGTTATCCCTTCAATTAAAATAAAATGTGAGAATTATTCAAAAACAAGGACTAAACATAAAAAGGCCTAAGATACTATGTGTGTGTGTGTGTATATATATACACACACACATATATATATGTGTGTGTGTATATATATATATATATATACACACATATATACACATATATATATGTGTGTGTGTGTGTGTGTGTGTGTGTGTGTGTATACATATATATGATAACAACAGATTGTACTCTGGATAAATCTATATAAACACTTATTGTATAAAACAATAATATTGATCACTCTGGTTTAATATGGTGGCATAGGAGGCTGCTGAACACACTTCCTCCCATGGATACACCTAATCTACAGCTACAGATAGAACAATTCTCTACAAAAGAAATATAGCAACTGAACGACTCCTACACTTTAGGCAAAGAAGAAAAATAAACACTTCCTAACAGGGCTCAGCACAGAGGCAGTAAATATAGAAATGCCCATTTCCCATTCTTTCCCTGAAAGAGGACTATTTGTATATCTTAAAGCTGCAGCCTGAGTGTCAGGCTCCTAATTTATCTTACAACTATAGGTGGACTGTGACCCACCCCAGACACAGAAGAGACTGACAGGAACCATATGCACAATCTCTCTCTGCCCAATCTAGGTCCCTGGTATCTTCCTGAAATGCATTTGTGCTCTTGTGTGGAGACTCATCTTTTGCAACTGTGGCACAGAGGACACACCGTTGATCACTTGGCTCTGGTGGCCAGTGGGTCTTATGTTTGCAGGTTCAACAGGATGGTACCAAACAAAGAAATAGTTCATAACTGTCTGTTCCTCCAGTCTCAAAGCAGATGCAGAAATGAGAAATGCTCATCTTCAGTCTTTCCCTGAAAAAGGCCACTTTTCTTATATTAAAAATGTCAATTTGAGGTTATGCTTTTAATTCAACACACATCTAGAGGCCAAATGCTATCCAAGAAGTGAGAGTCCAAAGAGGCATGCAGTTACTGCAGCGACTTCTCCATGTTATCTTTCTGGCTACCTGTAGGTCTCTCGTGTTTACCTAGAATTAGTTATGCACAAGTCTGGTGCCCATTTTTAGGCCACCGTCTACAAGACACAGGCCTTAATCACCTAGCGCCAGTGGCCCATGGGGCTTTTGTTTTCAGGTCCCATGGGACTATAGCAAACAAAGAAACACTTCTTAACCAGTGACTACTCTGGAGCTCAGCTAAAAGGGAGCAGAAAGAAACACCCATCTTGCAGTCTTTCCCTAAAAGGGATCCACTTCAATATTTTAAAAGCTACTACCTAAGGGTATGGCTTCCAATTAGCCTGCATCCAGGTGCTAATGGAGATCCACCCCTTTGGATCACTGACAGGTTCTGTAGCCTCAACTGCTCAAATCTACTAAGAATGAGGAAGGCAGCTTAGACAACCATAAAGGTTTGAGAGTCAACAAAGAGCTAGAGCCAGGCTAAATGATAAGTTTCATTTCCTCCAGGACACCAGACCTCAAGACAAAGAGAGGTGGCTGTTTTTAGCTAATGTATAGAAACTAAAACAGAGAGTCAAGGAAAATGAAGAGGAAAAAAGAATATATGCCAAACAAAAGAACAAGATAAAACTCCAAAAACAAATCTTAATGAAAGGAATATAAGTGATATACCTGATAAAGAGTTCAAATAACTCATCATAAAGATGTTCACCAAGGTCTGAAAAATAATGTATAAACAAAATAAGAATTTCAGTTAAGGACAGAAAATATTTTAAAAGTACCAAACAGAAATTACAATGGTAAAGCACACATAACAACTAAAAAATTCAACAGATGGTTTCAATATCAAATTAGATCAGGCAGAGGAAAGGATGAGCAAATTCAAGACAATAGTATTCAATCGGAAACACAGAGAATGAATAACGCTTAAGGGATTTAAGCAGACTGATATTTGCATTATAGAGGTCCAAGAAAAAGCAGCAGCAGAAAAGAGGGTAGAAGCATATTCAGAAATAACGGATGAAAAGTCTGTCTTAGGCAAATAGATATCCAGACCAGGAGACTCAAGAGTTCCAAATAAGATGAATGTAAATAAACCTACATTAAGATACAATATAATTAAATTATCAGAAGTTAAAGACCAGGAGAGAATCTTAAAAAATCAGGAAAAAAACTTGCTGCGTATAAGGAAATTCCCTTAAGACTCTTAGCACATTTCTTAGCAGAAACATTGTAAGCCAAATGGGAGCAGTATAGGGGATGACAAGCTTTTCCAGACTGTGGCCAACGGGATGCACAAGGCCCAGGAGAGCTTTGAATGAGACCCAACACAAAAAGGCTTTGTTAAAACATTATGAGATGTTTTTGATTTTTTTTTTTTAGCTCACCAGTTATCATTAGTGTTAGTGTATTCTTTTGTGTGGCCTAAGACAATTCTTTTTCTTCCAGTGTAACCCAGGGAAGTCCAAAGATTGGACACCCATGGTATATTGAAAGAATATCTACTAAGCAATATATACTTCAGAATTTAAGGAGACAGTAAGGATTTTCCAGATAAGCAAAACCTGAAAGACTCCTTTGCTATTAGATTGTACCAGTATTACAAGAAATGTGAAAGGGAATTCTTCAAGCTGAAAAACAAGGATGCTAATTAATATCAGGAAAACATATGAAAGCATAAACTACACTGGTAAATGCAAATACATAGTTAAATTCAAAATACTCTACAGCTTGTAACAATTGTAAGTATATGGCATAAATCTAGTAAAAGGTTAAAGACAAATGTATTAAAAATAAATATAACAACAATATTTCTTAATGTATCCATAAGGTGAAAAGATGTAAATCATGACATTAAAAACATAAAAACTAGAGAGGGAGAGTAAAAGTATAGAGCTTCAGTATGCATTTGAACTTAAGTTGTTATTACCACAGAATGTTAGATGTAATAGGTGTTTTCCATAAGCCTTGTGGTAGCCACAAAGCAAAAACCAATGATAGCTACATAAAAGATTAAGGAATCTAAACATACTACTACAAACAAAGAAAGAGATAAAGAGAAAAACAGCCAGAGATCAAATAACAACATGACAAAAGGTAGCTCATGCTAACCAATAAATACTTTAAATGTAAACAGACTCAATACTTCAATCAAAGGACACATGGTACCTGAACGAATGAAAAAATGAGATGCAACTACATGCTGCCTACAAAAGACACACTTCAGATCTAAGGACGCACACACACACAGACTGAAAGTGAAGGGATGGAAAAACAATTCCATGCAAATGGAAATCAAAAGAAAGCAGGGTGCTATACTTGTATCAGACAAAATAGATTTTAAGCCAAAGTCTATAATAAGAGACAAAGAAAGTCATTATATAATGATAAAAGGGTCAATTCAACAAGCATACATAACATTTGTAAATAATTGAGAAACCAACATAGGAAGCACCCAAAAATATAAAGTAATTATTAAGATACATGGGGGAGAAATAGACAGTAATACAATAATAGTAAGAGACTTTCATACCCCACTTTCAACAAGTGTTAGATCACCCAGACAGATAATCAACAAGGGAACAATGGACTTAAACAGCACATTGTATCAGACGGACTTAACAGATATGCACAGAACATTTATCCAAAAGCAACAGAATACACATTCTTCTCAAGTGCACATGGAACATTTTCCAGGCCGGATCATAGGGTAGATCATTGTTTTAGTCTTAATAAATTTACAACTATAAATGTATCAGTGATCTTTTCCAACCACATGGTATAAAACTGGAAAAGAATTACAAGAAGAAAACTGAATACACGAAAATGCTGAGATTAAACAACATACTACTGAAAAAGCAATGAGTTAAAGAAAACAAAAGAAAAATCAAAAAATACCTTGACAAATGAAAATGGAAATATGAGATGCCAAACTATATGAAATACTACATTCGTAGATGCTGATGGAGAATATTCAAAATAGTTCTAGGTGGTACTTCAATCATTTCTGCAAACTGCTAGTTATTCTATCTGGCATCTTTCACTACAAGTTTTTCAACTTTTTAAACAATGTCTGAGTAAGTGACCTCTCAACAGGGCATCCTGATGGAGGTCATCTTCAATCACCTCTCTGCATTGCTTAAAAAGGTTATGCCATTTGTAAACCACAGATTTCTTGGGGCAACAGTCCCTGTAAAACCATTAACATAGCTCCCAAGGTGGTTTGATGTGTTTTCCCTTGTTTTGTGAGGAACTTAATAACAGCATGAAATTCAATTTTATCCAAACGGGTTTTATTTCATGTTTGGCATGCTTCTTCAGCAATATCTAAAACAACACAGATGCAAGTAGGCTGAAATTTGGCACATATACTAATAATACATCACACAATCAAAATGTGTGCACTAGTACGCTCACCTCTCCAATAATTCCCGTTCTGTGAATTTCTTGGCCACCCTTTATATACATACACACACACACACACCACACACACACAGTGAAAAATGAATGGGAATCAGATTTGCAATAAAAAGATACCTCTGACTGCAGAGTAAAAAATGGATTAGAAGAGTACATGTGAAGAATTACTTCTATAATTCAAGTAAAAGATGGGAATTTGTGAAAAGAACCAGCACACTGTTTTACATGTTTGTTTGCTTTTCTCAGTTATAAAGCATACATGGTTATCAAATCAACTTATCTGAAACAAAAGTATTGGGATATTACATGGAAATATATTTATGTTTCTCACATAAAATGAAATTTCACAGGAATAAAACAGTCAATATCTGTCATCCACAGATAAGCCATGATGTCAATTCCATTTTAGTGTCTACAGCCATCTAACTCTTTTGTTATTGCCTGATGGTATTCAAAATGAACCATCAATGTTGGGTGGAACTATTGTCCTCTTCAGCTGTTTTAAGAATAGGAATAATGATAATTACTAAAAGTACTAATAGACCTTCTATACCTCTAATTAAGAGAATATTTTCCTTACTTCATCTTTTCCACCTCCACATCCATACACACATTTGCCAAAAACTACATTAAACCATGAGTGAACATATATAGTAGACTCTCAGTTAAACAACACCCATGGGCACTGATAGATGCCAGATAAACGTATGTACACTCTCAGTTGACCGGCACCAGTACCAGATAAATGTAGTATTATTTCTTCAATTGTTTTGCTGGCTGCTTGAGTTTTGGTTAATGGAGAGCCTACTGTGTTCACCAGTCACTGTACTAATATAAATTTGAGTCTTAAGGTGCTTATAATACTTACGGTGCTTACAACTATTGTCCAATTAAGCTATTTTACATTCAAAGTAATACAGAAAGATGTACAGTGTAAAATGGATCTATAACATTCAAGAGACATAAAGAACACAGTATGTTTCGATTCGGGCAGGAAATCTGAGTGAATGAATTAACATTCTTCCCCATGCAAGAACAGAAAGGAAGAGGAACATATTTAGGCTTTCTTCCTTGATTAAGCCCTCCAGTCTTTTTTTTTTTTTTTCTTTTTAATGTTCTCTAAAAGGCCAAATTATATTAAGATTTAGTAGTGAGAGTCAATGTGTTTGATTAGGACAAGTAAATGGAAAATAGATTTCAATCAGTAAAATTATTGGGATTTCACCCTACAAATTACAGAAAAATTTTAATGCTATTTTAAAACAAATTACATAACCTTACTCTGCAATCAGACAAAGTTGATTCTATTTCTTTCTCATCATCTTCTGTTAAACTGGACTATATCTAGACTGTGATAATTTATTATACTGCTTTAACTCATCACAAACCATATTTCTGAAAATGGAGTTCTTATTACCATCTGTGAACATAAGATCCATAAAACCTCACAAATTTCCATTATATAAGAACATGATAGCTATGTTATCAGCACACAAAAACAAAATAACTTTATAAAGCAAGAGCAGCAAAGTCAAATATTCCATGTTTCTTTGTTTTCTTCAGATATTCCTTACATTATTTTACTAACAAAATAGCTTACCAGCCTGTATACCAAGTCTTAGTTGGTTCTAGGAATGCCAGATTTTCTCTCTGTCTCACTGATGCGACAACACATGAACAACTGATACACAATTCACTCATCAATCATTACTATCATTTTGAGCACTTCTCGTGTAAAAGGCACTATGAATTAAGCATGAACATAGATACTGTTGTTATCTCATTTTACAGATGAGGAAACCAAGTCTTAGGGGCTAAGAAGTTTACAAAACTGTGATGGTTTAAGGATTACTAAAATTTACACAGCTAGTAGTAGTGGAATAAGTTTTTAATCAGGCATGTCTGACTCTAAAGGCAAAGTTCTTAACCACATTTAATCACACCTGCCCAGGTTCTTATTACCATAAATTTTCTAGGTCCTCAGCCTACAGGCTCTGCCTTAGGTAGAGAATTTATATTTTGTTAATTTACCCCTTTTTAAACAAGATATTGTTTTTAAATTATAATAATCTAGGCTTACCAGTAGAGAGCATTGATTCTCACCCAAACCTAAGGCACACTGTAACCAAGGACTTGTGTAAATAAAGCTGAGCAACAGAGACACTACCAAAGCTTAAAACATGTAGTAATATTTGACTACCTATTTAAAATAATGCATAGAAAAAAAAACTAATAAATAGTTTTAAAAGATATAAAGAATAGCAACTATCTATTGTGAAAAGTGCTACAGGAATACACATATATAGCATCTGTACCCAAAAATGAAAGCACTTTCCACCAGGACATTTTAGAAGACTTTACAATATGAAAATTCAATCATCTTGGAAAACTGGTATCAGTACTCTGGGCATTCAGAAAGAAGAAAAAGCATTCACATGGATAAAACAATAAATGCCAAGAAAAGGTCAAAAGTAATGACTCTCTCAAGGAACCACAAGGCAAGACAACCTATGAGTGAAGAGCACCCGTAAAATCAAGCAGGAGAAGCCACTGAGGACCAGATCATAGAGGTCCAAAGACAATGCCAAGAATTTTGCACTTATTTCTGAAGAAAAGGGGAAGCACTGAAAGATTTTTAGTGGAGGAGCTGGAACATATGTACTTTAAAAAGAGCATTCTGGCAAGGTTCTATAGGCACAGAGAATACTTTAAAATAAACATTTTCCTTAAAATGATGGGACGAAGAGGATGGTAAAGTTAATTTTTTAAATAAATGAATCCTTGCGCTGGAATGAGTATGAGGTGGCTATAACTGTATTCAATACATGTGAAACATTAAAAACTAAATGAGACTAATGTGTTTGCAAATCCAGTACGATGCTCATTCTCCACAGCAATTTAGAGTCAGATACTAATTTAGACTCTACACTGAATATCTCAAAAATAAGCTATTGAGATAATGCTTCACTGGACAAGGTTACATATTTTTTAAATGAAAGTCCAAAATAACTTTGTATTCAATTTGACATTGAAATTACAAAATAGTTCTTCAAACATTTACTCAGTATTATGAGTGACAAGGTTGTTTCTAAAATCCCTGTCCTATTTATATGATGGATGAACTATTTACTTTGTAACACTTACATCAATGCTTTAATACAAAAATTTTCAACAAGTAAATTTTCTCCATGAAATATTGCCAATTGACATATTCCATGACTCATTCCTAGTGCTCATGGAAATATTTAACAAAATAATAACAGCTCAGTTACTGCACAACAATTATGTGCCTGACAATGTGCTAATCACGTAGTGTGCAATATCTTATTTAGTCCTCAGAATAACACCATGAAATAAGCACTACAAATACCCTCCATTTTACAGTAAGGCTTAGGAAGTTACATCACTTGCAGAAGGAGGCACACATGGCAAGTTATAAAGCCAGAATCAGCACCCAGAAGACCAATTCCAGAGCCCATGATTCCAGTCACTTGCCCCATAGATTTAAAGAATTTCAATGCACTTTAGTGTATCTCTATCACATAGTCAATATGTAGGTCTTAAGTGATTTTTAAAACACCCCACATGGTCAATAATATTTTGTGTGTATCTATTGTATGTTAGGCAGTATTCTAGGCATTAGATGTACAGCAGTGCATTCTAGTGGGAAATAAAATATAGATACACAATACAAAACCAAAGAGGTCGTAAATGTTTTGAGCAGAAATACATGATTTGAAGAAAAATAAAGCATTTCATTTCCTCAGGACTGTTATGCATGTATTTTCTCACCAGAACATACACACATACCACCAATATGACAAGTCTCAACTGGACACAATACCAGAGAGCTACCACTCTGCTTGGATGCCCATTCTGAGCAGCAGAGTCTGGTTCCCTAAGCCAGCTTCCTTCTCCCAGCTTCACGACACTATCCTCTTTTCCCAACAATCATATTTCCATTTTCCTCACCCTTCCCCACCTCGAAACATTGAGGAAATGCCTGAAAACTGAGTCCTCTCTCATGACTTGGAACAAATCTCATTCTTTTGCAAAGTTTCCCTCCGGCCACCCTTACTTCCTCCTCTGCACTATGTCTATACCGTATACATATTCTTATATTTGTATGTGTAATACACTGTGCTGTATTTATTGGTTCACATTTCCTTTCTCTACTAGACTGAAAGCTTATTATCTATTGCTTCTCGGCCTTTTGGCTAAGATCAAGTGCAGTATCTTGTTACCTCTAGAACCCAAAACAATCCCTGGCCCTACCTCTACGTAGTTACTTGATAAAAGTTATTATAATGACATGCTTAATATTGCTGTGTATGGCACAATAAAGAAACTGGCAGGATTAGCAGAAGTCACTGACAAGGTAGATAATTTAATCATGATAGTCATCATACACTAGGCTACAGCACTTTTATCCTGTAGGTAATGAATACATGGACAGAAGAAAGCTTCAAATCCAGGTTCAGCTAGGTCCTATTTCACATCCACTGATCAAATATACAAATTTGAATCAAATATATGGTGACAGAAAGTGAGCTGATTCTGGGTGGTAAACACATAATGTGATGCATAGACAATGTGGTGTGAAATTATACACCTGGAAACTATGTAATTGATATCAATCAATGTCACCCCAATAAATTTAACAATGTAAAAAAATGTACAAATTTGAAAGGTTATTTAACCTCCAGGAGTCTTAAATTTCTTCCTCTGTTAGCAGGGATAATAGTAACTACCTGTATCTTATAGGTTTGGTACAAAGATTAAAGACAATGTTTAAAATGCATGTAACATAGTGCCTAACAATAAAATATTCAATAAATGGTATTTTTTATTATTATAAATGTTATAAGAACAGGAAGAACATAAAAAAAAATCTGGGTTTTTTTCTGTGAGGTGGTGAAGGATATATTTCCAGGGAAAAGACTCTAGTAGTTCCAAAAACACCCAGAAGGATATATTTAATTCTTCAGAAGAAAACAGATAAATGCCTCAACTAAGGAAGGAACAACGAGAATAGGGACCAGAGGTGAATATGAAAGACATTCAGAAAAATAATTGATAGAAATTTATAACTAATCAAATATAGGAGACTGTTAAATAATGATAAAAGGTAGTTAGGAATAGCAATAGGTTCAAGGTTTGATGTATCAAAAAGATGGTGGGTTTTTAAATAAAAATTAAAAAAAAAAACTTCTAAGAGCATAACAGCATGACCAGTAGGGTGAGAGCAATAAATGGCATGAACCTGGCCCAAGGTGTGACAGATCTAGTTAGAAAGCAAAATGTGGGGCGGATCCAAGATGGCGGCATGAGAGGAGAACGCCGATAACTGCCTGGGAAGGGCCTTGTGAACAGAGGGGAATCCACAGGGGAAACCCTGAGAAGAAACCTCAACTAAGAGA
>PVKE010020953.1:0-27002 GCA_004027555.1 Craseonycteris thonglongyai
CGGGATCGAGTTGGAAAATTCGTTTAGCGGCATATCCAGACGATTTTCGGGATATACTCGGCGTATAAGACAACCCCCGATTTTCGGTTGACTTTTTTTAGTTTCAAAAGTCGTCTTATTCGCCGGAAAATATGGTAGTTAGGCATTTGTAGCCTGTAACCAGCCTTCTTCCAGGTGAGTGCTGTGTACAAGGGAGGCAATGAATAAATATTTGTTAAACAAATGAAGGCAGATTTTAGTTGGTTCATAACAGTAAAAATATTACCTAAAATGGATAGTTAGAAAGAAAAAAGAAAAAAATTTAGAGAAACAAAAAATAGACAAAGAATGAAAAAGCAAACGTAAGCATTTTAGTATTTGGGATGGTTGAGTGACTTACAAATGAACAAGAAATTTAACTCCAAAGCAAAAGATTAATTGTTAGACTCTCTTATTTTCTTAAAGTTTGGAACAAACAAACAAACAAAAGGACAAAGATACAAAGCAAAATAAACGTACACACAATGCCATTGAATTGTGCCTGCATAGATGTTTTTGATTTTTCTTCTGGCACTAAATTCTAGGTGAAATTTATTGCATGAGAATTATATTTTATAAGGAACAGAAAGCAACACAATATGCTCCAATAGATACAGAACCATTCTTCAAATAGACCTTTTAATACTGATTCCCTATAAATACTGATAGAAGACTTCCTATCGACTCATAACTCAGTTGAGACATTTCTGCAGGAAACTATTAAAATACAGAACAGATAAATTTCTTTAGAGACCTTAAAGGTAATAAATAAATATCACGTCCTTTGGTGTAGATCTTTCAAACATTAGCTATAAGGATTGAGATCTAGATCACAGAACATGATCAGATGCCAGAAATGTCCACTTTCTGTATTTGTGAAGAGGGAGAGAGCTGAGTGCTTTAGATACTAGACATGCAAAGCGAATTTGATACTATTTTACAAAGCTTTGGGATTTGATTAAAAAATAAAGAAAATCCCACCTAGAGAAGTATAGTGGTATAGAAAAATAAAAGCTCAGGTTACCATTCAGATAGATCAGGTTTTAAAACTAAGCTCAACAATTACTACCTGACTATGTTGGCTTAGCTGCTTAACTTCTCATAACCTCAGGATTCTATTTGCCAAAATGCAGATAATATACCTTATTTTAAAGTTGAGTGAAAATTAGATGACAGTGTATAGTAACTATTAGTTTCAGCTACAACTAGCTGAAAAAATACAAAACAAAATAAGATAGATTATTTCTCGCTTAATTCTAGACCAAGTACCCGGATCCTCTAGTAGCTTTACTATGAGTGGCTTCCATTCCTGAGATCACCTCCGTAGTCCAGAGTGGCTGCTGGAGCTCCAGTAGTACCTTCACATTTCAGCAAGCAGGTAGAGAGAGGACCACACCACTGTCTTTTAAAAATATTTTTATTTATGTCTGTTTGGCCAGAATTTTGCCAGAGTCTCACCTACCTTCAAGGGAAACTGGGAAAATACCATCTTTGTTCAGAGAAGTCCAGTGCCAGATTTAACAAAAATTTAGGATACCCAGTTAAATTAGAATTTTGTAAAGATAATTTTTTAGCATGTCTCTTCAGTCTTTGAGACATACTCTAAAGAAGAAAATTTTCATTGTTTATCTGGAATTCAAATTTCACTGAGATCCTGTATTTTATCTGACAACTCTAGCTCAATTAAAATCCAAGGGCCCCATTACTGAGGTGGAGTAAAGAACAAATATGGGGACAGCCAGCAGTCTATTTCTCTGGGGCCTGTGTAAAAGTGTGTGTTACAGAGTAGGTCTCCAATAATGCTGGTCATTGTCCCCTTTTCCTTAGGAGACAACAAAAAGCCAGAAGGCAGTCGTAGGGATAGCTGCTAGAAGAGCCAAAATTTGTTTTTGAAATAGAACTTTTTTTTCTTTTTAAAAATGTTATTTATTTATTTATTTTATTGTTAAATTTATTGGGGTGACTTTGGTTGGTAACAATTACATAGGTTTCATGTGTACAATTCTACATTACATCGTCTATGCATTACATTATATGCTCACCACCCAGAGTCAGCTCTCTTTCTATTACCATATATTTGATGTCCCCTCCCAACTCCTCCCTCCCCCTACAATAAAAATATTATTTTATTGTTTGAGAGAGAGAAAGAAAGAGAGAGGGAGAGAGAGAAAGAGAGAGAGAGAGAGAGAGAGAGAGAGAGAGAGAGAGAGAGAGAGAGAGAGAGAGAGAGATAGGGGGAAGGCCCAGAGCTGTCTCTGTAGTGGTACATCATCAGTTTCTGACATGGTTTCGTTCCACACAGGTGGGTGTGGGGCTGCCGCGGGGCAGGAACTGAACCAGGGACCTCCACATGGGAGGCGAGAACCTTCGTCGCAGAGCCATTGCAGCAGTTACCGTTGTGCTGCAGTTCAGCACGTGGGGTTTGCATGGGCCGGGGCTGAGAATCGAACCCTGGAGTTTGCGGTTGCAAGACAAGCGCTCAACTGCTGAGCTATCCCAGCATCCCTGAAATAGAACTCTGAGGCTAATTTAAACACACGTACTTGGTTAAGACATCAGAGATCTGTGCCTTACGCATAAAAGGGCCAAGTTAGGCCTAAAAACGATGAAAGCTGTCCTTTTACATCACAAAAACACTCAGCATTGTCTCTGCAGAATGTCTCTTCCTGAGCACATTTGTAAGCTAGTGGACCCACCAACTGACTTCACTGTGGGGGTGAAGTGAGGCCTGCAGAGTGGGGAGCAGGAGGGGGCCAGTATTCAGTCTACTGCTTCACCACCACGTTGCAAATGATTTCACTGTAGCACAGCGCGTATAAGAGTGTTCTTTTTGACTTTAGTTAAGTGGTTCAGCGTCTTCTCAAGGCCAGTCCAAAGTTCCTGACCATAAGCCATGTCATCAGTATAATGCAAGAAGTTCCCACAAGCTTGTACAGACAGCAGGAGATTGTTTCAGTTAACAAGGGAAGTACAAGTAAATTATTTGGGTTTAAGGTAAAAGAAGTGGAACTGGGATATGGTCATGGTTTGCACCATTTAGATTAGAATTTGCTTTGTCAAAAGATTGTTCTTACCAGATATATCATGTGACGAGTTTGGAGAAATAATTATTTGCCTGTAAGCCACTTGAAAATGGCAACGTCACCCCATACTTAAGTTTTCACATTGGCAATAGCTCCTGAACTGGTCTATCGCCTAACATTTTCCATACCCCTCCCCACCCCCCAAATCCATTCTTCACAGGCAGCAAGAGTGATCATTATAATACATAGACCTCAGGACAAGCCCTGCCTGAGACCTCCAATGGCTTCCAGTTCCTAAGCTAAGCCCCTTATGAGGCTGAAAGGCCCTACCTAGTCTTTCCGTTTATTCTTTAACCCACTGAAGTGGGTTGAACAGCGGCCCCCAAGAGATGTGTCTGCATACAAATCCCTGGAACCTGTGAATATTTACCTTATATGAAAAAAAAAAGTATTGCTTTAAGGCAAACAAACAAACAAACAAACAAACAAACAAAAAACCCCGAAACAATATGTGATTAAATTAAGGAACTTGACAGGCGGAAATTATCCTGGATTATCCAGGTGGGCCCTAAATGCAATGATATGGTGTCTTATAGGACAGACACACGGAGAAGAGGAGGTGGCAATGTGACTATGGAGGTAGAAACTGGAATGATGTGGCCACAAGCCAAAGAATGCTGAGGCCACCAGAAGCTGGAAGAGGCAATGCACGGATTCTCCCCTCAAGCCTTCGGAGGGAGTCCGGCTCTGCCACCTTGACAGGGACTTCTGACTTGCAGCTGGGCGAGAGGACGCATTTCCAAGCCACTCAGCTTGTGCTAGCTTGTTACAGCAGCCATGGAAAATGAATGCACTGGCTATGACCCTTACAGCCTCCTGGCTCTTTTTGTCATCCAAGGCTCAGTTTAAATGCCACCTCTTCCCATGTGTCCCCCAATCACTCAAGTATTTTTTAAAGATTTGTTTTTATTATTTGAGAGAAGCTGGGGTGAGGGGGATGGGGGGGGCAAAGCAGTCTCCACAGTGTGCATCATTAGTCGTGACATGGTATCATTCTACACAGGTGGATGTGGGGCCACACACATATGGTGGAAACTGAACTGGGGGCCTCCCTCATGGGAGGTGAGAACCTTTGCCGCCCAGCCATCCCGGCAGTTACAGTGCAGCATGTGGGTTTGCATGCACCGCGGCTGGGAATTGAACCCGGACCTCACCATTGTGAGGCAAGTGCTCGCCCACTGAGCTATCCCAGCTTCCTCTCAAGTCTTTATTAAGTCAGCACCCTTTAACTCCTCAGACATTTTCTGGGTGTTGCCAGGAGGGAGTGATCAAGTAATTACATGCTACTACAGTACTAGGAAAAGTGAGCTCAGTATTGAAATGGAGAAGAAGAAGCTAGATAACTTGTCTTCTGTGGCACAGTAAGTGGAGGGGCCAGGAACGAAAGCCACGCCATCTCACTCCAGGGCTTGTGCTCTTTGTCACCACATATTCCATCCTGCCTGAGACTGCCAACAGCTTCTCAATCCAGGCCGTGTCGCCTCTCAGCAGGGTGAGCAAGTACAGCCAATGGTCGTTTAAGCAGGATAGCATCTACTCTTTGGTCCTTCAACATACTAAGAAAACTGTCGAGACCCTTGCTGTATTTTATCCCTCTTCCAATCTCATCCCTGCTGTCATGTTTGTACACAGCGGCAGAGGAAGTAAAAGTGGGAAAGAGCACTCACTTTCACCCACATGAAATAGCCATTCTGAAGGGTGAAGATAGCCAAACAATGCTGATGGCTATTAAACCATCAAAAGCGGTGGTGTATAAAGTTCATAATTGGACAGGGCCCTATACTGTGGTCTACCACTGAACAGCGGTGATTGAATGGGCATACATGCATTTGATCTGGGCTTTTTCCTCTTTGCTTCAGGCAACTACTCTAATTATTCCTGGAGAAATTGTCTAAAGAGAAGCAACATTCCTAATCTGGATTCCCCCATGGGTGGCTGTTGGACAGAGCCATGGCCATTTTGACATTCACGTGTCAAAGTTAACAGTTGTTTTCCAGATATCAATCTCAGATGAATGACAAATTGGGTCCGTATGTCTCTAGGTTGTATATACATATAATTTGTAGCATGAGGGATAACAAGACGGGCGGCCTTGGGAGCAGGGTCAACATCATCATAGAGGAACGAGTTAACAGGAATGCAGAGCTGACCTATAATTTCATAGGCTATTACTTTTAATGAGAGGACACAAATCTTAGTGATTAGGGGCTTTGTGGCCAATTAAATATGGCCACAAATCCTTTGGCTCTCCCATTGAGAGATAAGATCTAATCTTTGAATCTGAGCTGGCCATAGCGTCTTGCTTGACTAATAAAATCTGGTGAAAATGATGCTCTGGGACTTCCGTTGCAGCTTCTGTCGGAGGCTCCTGGAAAGCTTACTGTCAGAAGCCTGGCTCTGTGGGCTTTCCCATTGAGCTCCCAGCCTGGAGCTAGCATCAGCTGTTAGCCACTCGAGTGAGCCATCTTGAATAGCCACCACAGCCAAGCCTTTTGATAACTGCATCCCCAAATGATATCTGACTGCAGTTATATGAGACACCGCAAGTGAGAATCACCCAGCTGAGTTCGATCCACCCGAAAAGCCATGAGAAATAATAACATAATAAATGGCTTGTTATGTAACCACAGATAATGAGAACAGAGTTTGGTACCTGGAGGTGGGGTTTGGACACAGTAAAAATTTAAATAATGGGACATTAACTTTGGGGCCAAGCAGTAGGAAGAAGTCAGGAGGTCCTTGAGGAAATAATGAATAAAAATGGGAAGGAAAAGGAGAAAATTGTTATTGGAGGCCGAAAGAAGGCATCTCTTGTTTTGTAATGATGGGTAATTTGGTGCTTGTGGTAATGTGAAAAACAGAAAAATATGATGTCAAGAACAGAAAAAAAATAAAATGTAAACTTGGCTAAGAATATTTCTAGTCAGAATGTGGAAAGTAGCTACTGGTTTCTTTGAAGCAGGTATGTATAAGGTATGGATGGTTACAGAGAGATGAGTCAAAAACTGACCTGTTCAGTTTTAGATGAAATCTGGAGCATCAGATATTCTGAATTTAGAAATAAAGCTGTTTCTCATTCCCAGGCTTCCTAGTTGGAAGAAGAGCCTCAAAATAACACGTGATATTTTGGGTCATCTTGAAGGTATGGCTCTAAGATACTTGTTATGCTTGCAGGAAGTCTTAGGAGTATGCTTCCCAGACTCTCTCAACTAGACAGGAAAGTTTGGAAGGGCTTTGAAGGGCGTTGTCTCACTGCACCTGACTCAGCCCAAGGTAGAAAGGGGCCCACCTCTCATAGACTTGAGGCTTTGTATTTTGACTAGGAGAGTGAACTCAAAAGAGTTCTTAGGAAGCTCACAAAAATTTCAGAGTATTGTGCACGTGGAAGCACCATCAGCTTGAGCTAACAAGGTTAGAGATGGCTCAAAATGCAAAGAGCCTTCTATGCGTAAGAAGGCTACTAAGCTGCAAGCATGGCTATTTCTCGCAGAATGGAAGAATGCTTCAGAATGCAGAATCCACACCTCAGTGGGTGGAGCTGAGAGCCACAGAAAAGCTTATCTGGGAAGTAGGACTGGGCACGCACTCAAGTATCTGGTAACACATTTCTGGCTGAATTTCAGAATTGCTATGGGCCAGTGACTGCCAAAAGAGTTTTAATGACGTTATCCTATCTCTGTGTCACCATAAAATGTTGAATGTGTGTGGGGATGGGACAGGCAATGCGTCCCTTCATTTCCCAAGTCTTCAGATGAAGAGGAATTGTACTCAGGGAACTGTAACCAGGGAGTTTCATGTGCATCAGGACCTGATTCACGTAGTAAAATCCTGGTCCTCAAGCCTGAGCTGATGCCACAATGGAATGAGACTTTGGGGTCTTAGAGGAGATGCATGTGTTTTCCTCATGGGAGGGATGTAAATCATAATGGAACCAGAGAGACGACTGTGACAGATTACAGACGACTGCAGATTCTTTGAACCTCTTTCTACTGACAGATAGGGTCTGATCTTTCTCCTCTCGAGTCTCAGCTGGCCTTGATGAATTGTCTGATCCATAGAGTTCACGGGAAGTTATGCTCCTGCCTGGCTGTCTTGGAACACTTATTCTTAGAGCACTCATTTTCAGCCTCCACTACCATTCTGTGAGAAGCCCAAAACACGTAGAGACCACATACGAGGGGGGACCCAGGACTACTGACATTTATTTCTGAAGAAATGTGCACTTATTCTTACATGTTTAAACTTCAGTCACCTTCAAAGTCTCTTTGTTTGACACAATACACCTATCGAGATGCTTTTTTCATGGCTCAAAACAATTTTTGAACTGTCAATTTAGATGTCTTTTGATGCTTCTGCCATGTTTTGTTTCACCTCGTCCACATTGGCAAAATGTTTCCTTTTGAGGACTTTTTTCTCCATTAGGAAAACAACAAATAGTCACTTGGAGTGAGATCAGATGAGTAGGGAGGGTGGGGCATGGGAGTCATGCAGTTTTTGGTCCAAAACTGCTGAACACTCAGCACAGTGTAGGCAGGTGCATTGTCATGCCGCATGTTGTTCATGTAAATCACCCATCATGAAATGGGCAAACATGTTCAAAGAGTCTCCAAAACATATTTACTGAAGCCAAACACAGCCTCCAGCCAAACACCAGCTGGTATACTGATGCAGATGGGTTCCTAGAACACTCACCTAGCAGAGAAAGCCTGTGCATAAGTAGAACATAATTCTGTTTATTTTTTTTTAGGTTCCCCCTCATGTATGTGCTTAATCAATAGCCTAAGAAGAGCTCCCAGCCCACAGCCAACATTGATTGGCAGGCATCTTGGACATTCAGCACAGCTGAGACTTCAGATGACGCCGGCCACCAACTCACTGCAATCCCATGACAGACTGCAAACTTCCCACTGAAAACTTCCCACTGAAGCCCATTTATTTATTTATTTTTTAAAAGATTTATTTTTATTGTTTTTTGACAGAGAGAGAGACAGACAGAAAGAGACAGAGAGAAGGGGGAGGGCCCAGAGCAGTCTCCATAGTTGACATTAGTTTTCCATATGGTTTCACTCCACAGGTGGGCAGGGGGGCTGCATAGGGCAGGAACTGGGTGAGCCTCCCACATAGGCCCTGACAAGAACTGAACTGGGGGCACTCCCCAGCTCAGCACATGGGTCCACATGGGCTGGGCCCGGGATTAGATCCTCAGTCTCCGGGGCTGCAAAGCGAGTGCTTAACCTGTTGAGCCATCCCAGCTTCCCCATTTATTCTAAACCATTAAATTTTGGAGGTAGTTGTTATATAGTGATATTATAAAGTTGTTATAAAGAACCAGAGAAGGCTAAACACTCATGTTTTTAAATCTCAAATCTCTCATTTATTAGCTATGTGACTAATGGGCAAATCACCTAAAATCTTCCAGCTTCATTTCCCTCCTATGTAAAGAGAGAATCATAATAGGACTTACTTAATGTGCTTGCTTTGGGGATTTAAAGAAATAATGTATGGAAAACAATAGCACAGTGACAGGGTCTTAATGAATGGGCCAATATATAGCTATTATAGTCAATAAGTCAGTTAACAAATCATCTCCTTTCTTCTAAAAGGTAGATGAAAAGCTTGGGGCATGTGGGAGGGACCAATTTAGGAGTCTGGTCTTTTGGTCTTCACTAATAACCTGAGAGTAAGATTAGGTCATTAATATCTTCGCATTTGCTTTCCATTTATTCCACAAGCCAGGAGAGCATTTTGAGTCACTAGAGAAAAGGTCCAGAGAAATTCTGGGGTCAGAAGCAATATAACCACTTAGCCTTTGAAAATGTGGCTGTTGCCATTCCATAGGCTCTTAGCACCACCGCATGAGCTGAGCAGGCCTGGTCCTTGTCACAGTGAGATCTGGGGCTTCCCAGTGTGGAGAAGAGAAGGAGGGCTCTAAAGTGCCCTGGCAGTCTAGGATGGTGGTGATGTCCTGTGTGGGGGTGGGTGGGGGGTGGGGTTAGGGAGGGTGCTGGAAATTGAGAGTGTGTGAGAGTAAGCTTAAAGGGCCTGGACCCCAGCAGAGAGATCTAAAGGGACATCATACTGGTATGTTCAAGCATGTTCTCATTCATTCATTCAATGGCATTCACTCATCCAACAACTGTTTATTGCATACTCTGTGTACCAGACTGTGTGCTCTGCTCTGGAGACCCCTGGTGTATGGGGCAGTTTCTCCCCAAAGGGCTCCTACTCCAGTGGGGGAAACATACAAGTACACGGGGAGTGTGACGAGGGTAATCCCAGAGCAGAGGTGGTATGACAGCGCCCAAGAGAGGCCGCCATTGTGGCATCCCATCTGCTCCGTCTTGTGACAAAGTTCTAAAAGGAACAGTGGGTGGGGCGTGAGCTATCTGGGAAACAGGACGGCTCCGGATTGAACAAGAGTGAGTTGCAGGCAGAAGCCACAAACAAACCTGAGGCACCAAAGGACAAGCCCCATTGGCCCCTGGGGGCCAAAGACCGGCCCCTTCTGAGGCTCAGCCTGTGGAATACAGTGGGTTGTTCCCAGCCTCCCTTGGGGCCTGCAGAGAGGGAGCATCTCCCACAGGCATGGATATAAAGAAAAGCATCTTAACTATGTCTTGGTTTTGGCTCCAGATATGACTTCTGTGTGGTAGAATCTTTTTCCTTTATCTGTTCTGTTACTATTTATTGTCCATGTTCTAAAATATTAAAAACCAAAAAGCTAAAATAAACTTTCGCAGAGTTCAAAATGGCAGACTGTGATTGGAGCCAAGGTCTTTTTCCTCCCAAAGCTGGCTTGTCTGCCCAGTGATCTCATACATACTTGGTGAGACTATGCCTCCCCACCCCCACCTTCTGCTTCCTCTCACCTCCCCCAATGTCCACCTACTTGAGGTTCTAATCAACATCAGCTGTGGTCAAAGGACAAGCATTTGCCCTGAACTCTCTTTGCGATTTGGCTGAGGGACTTTCTTGTATCCCTATTTGGAAGCTGAATTGCCTACATGGGATAAGGACCCCTGATGACATTTGTCAGTGATGATAGAGTTCTCTCTTCTTCCTTCCCGACTGTCTAGCCGGCGTCAGGAATTGATTTCTCATTGTAATAATAACATGTGGGTCAGCAGCCTCAGCCAAGCACAATCTCAGTGTTATGTTCATCAGCACCAGTTCTGCCATGAGAACTCCTTGAAGGCAGGACCAAGCTGCTTGCCCCATTTTCCAGCACCTAGCAAGTTCTCTGACATTTGGAAGGAACTCCCTAGTGATCGTTGAATTTTACCTGGATATCACCCAGGCAGACAACTGCCCTCAGATTCACTTTATTTAAGATCTATTTTATTGTTTTTCAGAGAGAGACAGACAGAGACAAAGAGACAGAGAGACAGGGGAGGGCCCAGAGCAGTCTCCATAGTTGCACATGATCAGTTTTCCACATGGTTTCACTCCACACAGGTGGGCAGGGGCCTTTCAGGGCGGAAACTGGGCTGGGGGCCTCCCACATGGGAGGCATGCCCCCTTGAGCCGGAGGGGGGGTCGAACTGGGAGGGCGAGAACTGAACTGGGGGCCTCCCACAATGGAAGCGAACCTCAGTTCAGCATATGGGTCCTCATGGGACGGGGCCGGGACTTGACCCTCGGTCCCCGGGACTTCAAAATGAGCGTTTAACTCTATGAGCCATCCTGGCTTCCTCAGACTCACTGTATTATCAGAGGACTCTTCTATTGCTAAAGAATAATAACAAAAATGGTGATTAAAAAAACAAAAACCGAATGCCATTTATTGAGCCCTAATGCTTTGTCAGGTAGTAGGACAAGCGTCTCACACCCATGACCTCATCTGAGACTCAGAACCTCTGGTGTGCAAGTATCATTACCCTCATTTTACAGATGGAGAAATGGAATCTCAGTGTTGAGACAACCTGCAATAGCCTGGTTGATGGGGCTTGTACCTAACCCTAAAATGGTCAGTATTGAAGACTCTTCTCCAGGCCTTTCTTTAGTGCCTGGGCTAAGACTACGGGAAAGGCCCAACCTTGCAGAATACACCAGGTACTAGGGGACAACTTGGTATTTGGGGATACTGTCAGGTGTCAAGTTGGTCTAGGGTATGTCCCCAACTCTCTCTCTTTATGAGGCCTCAGGAAGCAGGAGCCAGGCTTGCACAGTGGGAAGGTGGGTTTCGGTGCTCAAGTAGCAAAGAAATAAATACAGTCCAAAGTCCCATTTAGAATAAGCAAACCAGCCACAGGGTTCACATGAGCAGAGCCGCCACCGAGGGATTCAGTGGGTCTGTCTATTCCAGTCTGTATTTGGCCTTGCGCTGTATTTGCTGAGCAGCTCCCAGTGACTGCAGAAACCTTTCTTCTGTCCCCGGAACACTTCCTTACAAACAGCAACCCTGCGCAGATGACAAAAATTAAAATGTGCTCTCCAGCTCGCCTTGCTGTATTATTGAAAACAATTACTGTATGATTTTGCTTTCACATAGCCATGGAAACCCTGCTGAAATGATTTAATACAAGTTATTGTGTGAAGCTTAAGAAGAAATCTGTTTCCCCAGTGCTGGAAGACAAAGCCAGTCAGTTTCTCCCTAGGTGTGATGGATGCAAATTGTGGGCTGGTGACCTCACACAGCAGGCGACGGAGCTTTCTGGGAAAGGGTCTGGAGCTAAGTGGGCCTGCTCGCTTCAGATGTATTGGCAAGCAGCGTGGTGCCAGAGTGATCGTCCCTGATGTGCCCGGAGCTGGTCTGCTCTCAGAAAGGGGGGCACCACCGAGCTCTGCCCGCCCCTGCACCCCCTCCATTCACGGGCTCCTCTTACAGGCATCTCAGGCCTCAGCCAGGGATGGGCTCAGGAGTGACGCTGGCGTCTGAGGACAGGGTGGGGGGCTACTTTGGGGTGTATCTGATACCTACAGCGTAGTTCACAGCAGCCGTTCCCAAACCTGGCTGCATATGGAAGCCCCACAGGGGCTTGGAGAGACCCAGATGCTGAAGGCCCGGACCTTATTGATCAGCACCTGTGGCACTGGTGTTTTTTAAAAGCATACCACGGGACTCGAATAGGCAGCCAGAGCTGCCGACTGTGGTCCTGGGGCTGGAAGTTCTTCAGACTGAACTGTTCTTAGGATTTTTTCTGGTTCCCAGCAAGAAACTCAGTGCCCGCTGATGTGTAAAACTGCAAGACCTGCTCTAGGACAGAGCTGCCATCACTACAGCTCAGTTCTTTTTTTTTTTTAAATTGTTTTTGACAGAGAGAGAGAGAGAGAGAGAGAGAGAGAGAGAAAGAACTGAACTGGGGAAACTCCCCAGTTCAGCACATGGGTCCGCAAGGGCCGGGATTCGATCCTCAGTCCCCGGTGCTGCAAAGTGAGCGCGTAACCCACTGAGCCATCCCGGCTTCCCCTACAGCTCAGTTCTTTATCCCCAGTTTCATGACAGTGGGGAGATCATGAATTACAGCAGAGGTTGGGGAATTTGGGCTTTTGTGTCCTATTTTTTGTAACTTCCATTGAATTTATAATAATTTTAAGACAAAACATTAAGCGAAAGTGTAGCTGAGGACATGAGTTCAAATTCTGGCTTTGTTACTTATTAGGTAGGGGACTTAGAAAAACAACTTATTCTCTCTTGGTCTTTTCCTTTGGAAGATGAGGATAATTATATCCATATTTTGCAAGATCAAAGGAGATAATAGAAGTGTAAAATTTAGACACAGGCTGGGTCTCTTTGCCACTTAAGGGCTAGATGAGATTGTTCAAACACTTAATCTACAGATCATAGAACATCTACCGGTAATTACTTTCTTATGGGAATTTCTGACCAACTCACAGCCTGCTGGTCACCTTAGATTGTGAGCATCCACTTCCACTAAATTAGCCAGTAAAGGGGAAGCCGGGATGGCTCAGCAGACTAAGAGCTCAATTTGCAGCCCCGGGAACCTAATATCAAACCCCGACCCTGGCCTGTGCAGACCCATATGCTGAATTGGGGTGAGCCTCCCATGTGGGAGGCTCCAGTTTGGTTCTCGCCCTCTGGTTCAGCCCCTGGCTCAAGGGGGCATGTCTCCCATGTGGGAGGCCCCCAGCCCAGTTCCCGCCCTGAGCAGCCCCTGCCCACCTGTGTAGAACAAAACCATGTGGAAAATGGATGATGTACAACTATGGAAATGCTCTGGGTCCTCCCCCTTCTCTCTGTTTCTGTCAAAAACAATAAAATAACTCTTAAGAAAAAAAAAAAAGGGTTTTACTGGCCCATGCAGACCGATGTGCTGGGCTGGGGTGTGCTTCCCATGTGGGAGGCCCCCAGTTCAGTTCTCACCCCTCCCCTCCACCCCTGGTTCAGTCCCTGGCTTGAGGGGGCATGCCTCCCACGCGAGAGGCACCCAGCCTGATTCTCACCCTGCGCCGGCCCCAGCCCACCTGTGTGGAACGAAGAAACCATGTCAAAAGCTGATGATGTACAACTATGGAGACTGTTCTGGGCCCTCCCCCTTCTCTCTTTGTCTCTGTCAAAAAACAATTAAATCTGTTTAATAATAATAATAATAATAATAATAATAATAATAATTCACTTAAGTGTTTCCCCCTCTAAAAAAAGGGGGGTTAAATTAGCCAGTTCAGCCATTGTCTTGGCACCCCACTTGTTCAACCCAAGTGTGCAACTCAGTCATTTCCCTTCCCTTCCCTAAACAAGTCTCATACGAGCATTTTTGAGTGTAGGTGACTTTATTGGTGGGTTGGCAAGATGAGAGCAGTTACATTGTAGCATCAAAAATGAGTCACACACAGTATCACGCAGTCCTGTTTCTAAAGTTTCTTAGCCAGCCCCATACTGCGTAGTCCTCACCTTTTCTGCTCCCATGTGTTTCTTGTCTCTTTCCTTCATCCCCAAGTTTCTGCACATTTCTAATGTAGAACATGTACCTATCTTGTTTCCTGGACTCTTATCTTTCCTCTAGAGATCTTATGACAATATTTCCTGACAAACCCAGCCTCTTCAAAGCTCCACGAGCTTCAGTCGGTCATCAAAAAGCCAGGCCCTGGTGCGGACCAGGTGGGATGCTAACAGCTGAACTGAGCCCTCAGCTCAACAAGCTCGCTGAGGTCCACAGCAGCCTCGCACACACCGCCGGTCCCGTCATGCCCCCGGTGTCAGAAGGCGAAACGGTCTAGCTCGAACTTTCCCTGCTCTTCCAGGTTTAGACTTGAAGACCACACTCTGGACTTCAGGGATTCAAAAATCCTGTCCTGGGGTGGGGAGGGAGGGCAGACTAAGAAAAGAACTTCTAGGAGCTTCTACCTTGGATAAAGAATGACATCTTGAGAAATGTAAATAAGTCAGAAGCCCAAGAAGAAGATTTGGTCTGAATACACAAGTTTACAAAATTGAAGGAAAATGCATGAGGCAAAGCACCCCTTCCAGACCCCACACAGTCCATGAGAAATTGGAGTCATGTTGTCACCCACAGGAATCCAACCATCAAGCCCACGTGGGCGCACTGAGGCCCTGGAGACCAGGTGGGGCCCGTGCTCTGCCAACCATTCCCCCCGTGTTCTTCTTGGGCTGATGATGGGAAATGTAGGGTCTTAAAGCACATAACTAAGGACAGAAGGGATCCCGTTGGTTCCCATCACCCAGGAAGAGCTCCGGGAAGCCATTGCCCCTCACCTTCCTAGCAGATGTGTCTCTGTGTCCTGCCAGACCCAAGGTGGCCTTTCCTGAAGGTGTCCCTGAGAATCCTCCCCTCTGCCAGGTGGAGGTGGTCAGCCTTCCCCATGCTGCCGCGGACGTTGCCCACCGCCCGTCAGAACAGACTCCGCTCTGCGTTCTTGCTGGGGCCTTCTCTCCCCCCACTCCCTACACTAGGTGGTGAGGTACTGAAAGGCAGGAAACACTTTCCAACACATACCAGTCCCAGGGGAGGAGACGGCATCTAAATAAGTGTTTGCTCTAAGAATCAGTGAATGCATGAGGGCTCATCAAACCACGGCGCTGAATATGCTAGTGTAATTTACTTTAATATCATGCAACAAAGAGTGAGCACTATCTCCTGCTCCTAACTCTTTTATGATTAGTTAATCACCAAGTTCTAACTAAAGACAGCTGGTACCTAAGAGCCAGGTGAGAGGGAAGTAATGGCAATTGCATTCTTCGAGAGGTTTACAGTCAACTGTAAACAATACTGCTACGGCACCTCATTAGAGCCCTTCTTTAGCACTCAGCCTGTCTTTAGAGCTCATAAAGTGCTTTGCTTAATTTAAAAATATCCTAGCTAGAATAAAGAATAGCTCATTTTATAATCACTTGCCAGTAATTACCAGCTAGCCTGTAATAGGGCAGGATTACAATTCAGATAGAACTTCACACTCGGCTCCCATACATACACTTTTCCTTGGAATAATTCATCCCTGGAGAGAAGCTGCATCGGCTAGCAGGCAGGGCGGCGTCTCTCAGCAGCAGAAGGCCGCGCTCACGTCTTCCTTCCTCTGGGGCCCTACGGTGCATCTGGCCACCTTGGCTTCCAGGTCCGTGCGGGCCCTGGGTCCTTGCTGGGACAGTTGTCGAATCTCAATGCTCAAGCTTTTTTGGTGGCATTAGAGTGAGACCACCTGACATGTACTAATCTGTGGAGGACATGTCATCTGTGGACAGAGTCAGTCCATACATACTTACCTTCTGTGCATAGGTGCTGTTCTAGGAGCTGAGGATTCCAAGGTGATCAGGGAAGACATGGTCTCCACCCTGATGATCTAGCGGAGAAGACAGGCATTTAATGAATAAAAGATTATAAGTGTGCAGATTACGGCGAAGGAATACAGCGATCCCTCGTTTTTCGCGGTTAATGGGGACCAGAACCTTCCGCTAAAGCTGAAAAACCGCGAAGTAGGATTTGCCCCTAGGAATTTTCTCATTGGTCGATGTCGCCCCAGAAACCAATCACGCGCCTTTATGAGAGCCCGTGGGATGGACTCTGAGTCAGCTCATCTCTGTGTTTGACATGCAGGGATCCTTCTCTCTCACGCATCCACATGAAACAACGCTCCTTTCCGCAATGTGGCTGCCGACATGGTTGTATTTTTTCATTTTTATTTTTTGATGAATATTTTGGAAAAACCCCGCGAAGCACTGAAGCCGCAAAACATGAAGCGCAAAGTGGCGAGGGAACACTATATACTGCAAGTCAAGTATACCATAACGAGAGCGGTGGAGGCGAAGAACAGGCTCACCCTTTACTATGTACAGACTGCAGTCAATGTGAATGGTGCCCCATGGAGTTACACCTTGTATGTCCTAGCTGATCAACATGGCGTTCCTGCCTGAGAGGGAGGAGACAACATGTAAACTGGAAAGGATGAGAAGGATTGGTCAGGAGCCAGAATCTGCATAATGAGGGAATGACACGTGCAAAGGCCCTGAGACACAAAGAAGCTGAGTATGGCCAAGGCACCTGGAGGAAGACTAGTGTGACTAAAGCAGAGGGCCGATGACAGAGTTGTGGGCCCTGCGCCTGGAGGAGAGGGAGGAGCAGGACCAGGCAAAGCCTCACAGGCCATTGCAAGGGGTTTGGATACTGCTGTCATTCCCTGCCACCTTATCCACCGTTTTCATTTCTTGTGATTTCAGTTACCCACAGTTACTCACAGTCTTAAAATAGTAAGTGGAAAATTCCAGAAATAAACAGTTCATACGTTTTAAATTGCACGCCATTCTGAGTCACTGTTCTGCTCCATCCCGCCTTGGACATGAATCGCCCCTTTGTCCATTATATCCACACTGACCCTGCACACGAGTCACTTAGCAGCCACCGAGAGCATCAAATCAGCTATGAGAGAGAGAGAATATTCACATCACTGTTATTATAGTATATGCTTATAATTATTTTATTTTATTATTAGTTATTGTTATTAATCTCTTACTGTGCCTAATTTATAAATTAAATTCTATCATAGATATACATGTATAAGGAAAAAAACATAGTATGTATAGAGTTTGGTACTATCTACAGTTTTAGGCATCCCCTGGGAATCTTGGAACGCATTGTATCCCCTGTGGATAAGGGGACTATTATATTTTAGGTGCAAAGGGAAAACATTTTAAAGCTGGAAATGACATAATCTGATTTATGCCATTTTGGCTGCCACTGGGGATGGATTGGAGTTGGGGTGGCAAGGTTGGAGGTGCAGAGAGCGCTCATTGAGGCTGCTGTCAGAGTCAATGTACACAGTGACACATTGGGTACACATTCCACTTTGGCTTCTTCTTCCTACTCCCTCTCACAGTTACGACAAGTTTGCAATTCCCAAGGCACTTCTAATTCATTACTTCATTGATCTGCACAGTAGCTCTAGGAGGTAAGTTTGGCTTTACCATCCCCCTTCACACCTGCAGTAACTGAGACTTAGAAATGTCTTTCCCAAGATTCAGTAGCCAGTAACCCCCAGAGTTTGTGCTCATATCAGGTCAAGGAACTAAACTAGTCCCCAATTCTACCGTGTCATGCACTGTGTGTGCTAAATGATATAAGTGCTTACTTCTTTAAATACTAAGAAGTAATTTAAAATTTCCAAGAGTCATGATTGGCAAGCAGGAAAAGAAAGAAAAAAACACCAATGAAAGAGCCGATGTTTTTCCTGAGAACAGCCTGGATCACCCAGACTTCAGATTGATTGAGCTTGGAATACCCTACTTCATCGGCGTACCAGGAACGCTGCCTTCTCTTCATTTTTATTTACCCCAGTGTGGCCCACGAGAAAGGATCCAGTGTGCTCCGTGTCTCAGAAGATATATTTGTGCTCATTAATCACCAGAGGTTAAGACATAAACAGATCAACATTATTTATGCTGAATGAGGCAAACGTTCCTTTCCAAGACTTTCATATCCTCTGGGATATGGGCTACCTGAGCCATAGCCACCAAAATTTGAAATTAATTTTCCTTTTAAGGACACGCCACCTCATTGCCAAACCTCAGACACAACATCCCAAGTGGAAGAAGATGTTTCAAGTATAACAAGGAGAAAACTCAGATTGAAAAGGCTCCCAGCTCTCTTCCTCCAGGGACTCCTTCTGAAGCTATTTGTGAAGAGTGTTTAATGTTCTGCAAATCTTCAATTGAAAAGAGATTTTCATCACAATTGCATTTTAATGTTCCCCCACCCTCAAACCCCTCCTTGTCTAGGAGCGAGCAGCTCAAATCTTGAACAAATCTTTCCAGACCTTACTTCCAATGCCCTCATTAGGAAGGAGGCAGGCTGTCTTTAGAGCTCATAAAGTGCTTTGCTTAATTTAAAGGGCATCAGGCTTTTGTCACCTTTGACCTTGACACTGGCCAATGCTACGTAAGTTGTGGGTTTAGGGTTTGAGGACTGCAGTATGCAATTGGCCCTCTTCCCTTTTATTAGACCAGAATTTTGTCAGAATTAGTTCACTTGGATTTGTTGTTTTGCTAGAATTTCTAAGGAATTTACCAGTCCTGAGCATTACAGGCAGAGTCCTCATGAAAGCATAAAACTGAGATGTGGAACAAGATGGCCAGGTGGGAATGGAGACCAGGAAACATGAAGAGGTGAGTTTTAGAGCAAGCTGGGTCAGGGGAGGGGGGGGGGGGGAAGGCACTAGAACCCAGCGTTGCCGTGGCCTGAAGGCGTGTTCAGTGGAGGGTGTGGACCTGGGACTCAGGAGAGAGAACCGGTGAGGACCCAAGGCTCACAGAACACGCTTTGGCTTTAGCTTCCCTGTCACCACGGACAACCTCACCTCCTTCTTTGGGGCCCCTGCCCATAGGTGGGACGTCGGGGTAGGAGCAGATTTCATAAGGCTGCAGCCGAGGGGAGGAAGCTCCGAGGGGAGCTGGCTGTGGCTGTCCTACCTGCAGCAGAGGCGGCTCCTGGGGCAACTACAGGATGTCCCCCAGGCTTCCGGGCTCCAGCCCTACCACTCCCGCCCGGTACACGTTCTCCCCGCTCTGAGGCACTCGGCCATACCTTTGGCCTTTAACACGCCTACTGAGGATTATCAATGCACAAAGGTGTGTTCTGCAGGGTTTCTTTTTTTTTTTTTTACGTTTTAAAAATTATTTATTTATTTATTTTTACTGTTTTTGACAGAGAGAGACAGAGACAGAGAGAGACAGAGACAGAGAGAGAACCGAACCGGGGGAGCTCCCCAGCTCAGCACATGGGTCCACACGGGCCAGGGCCGGGATTCGATCCCAGGCTCTCGGTACTGCAAACTGAGCCATCCCGGCTCCCCCACCCCCCAGGGTTTCTTTATTTAGTTTTTAGGATAAAAAAACACAACCTTTAATAACCATTTAGTAGTTATATATGGCCTGGAGTTAGATGACAGAATTCCTTTTGTTGTTAAATTTATTGGGGTGACATTGATTGATAACAATTACATTGTTTCCAGGTGTACAATTCTACATGACATTGTCTATACATCGCATTATGTGCTCACCACCCAGAATCAGCTCATTTTCCATCACTGTGTATTTGATTCCCCATCTGTACTCCCCCTCCTCCTCTACCCTCCCCCTCCCCCCTTACCTTCAGGGTGTCTTGATCCCAAGGGAGAGAAGGTGACTGATGAGCCGTGGCCAGGGGGCTTTCTGGGAGGTAGGCCAGGCACTGAGAACCCACAGCACTGCTGACACACTGGGCAGGAGACGGGCAGGAGGCAAGACGCCCTGGGGTGCTGGGGAAGAGAAGCCCCTGGAGGCAGATTGTAGCAGGTCTGTGCTTTCAGGACGCCCCCCGGGGATGGAGGGGCTGGCATTACTACCTGGACGCGCTGGGGATGGCCACTCAAAGTAGAGGGAAGCATCTGTGTTCTGAGCTCACTCACCCCCGGCCCCTGAGGCTCTGAGGGAAGGAGCTTCTGATTTCTCTCTTCAGTGGGCAGGTGCCTGGATTGATCATCCCACTAAGACCCAACTGGAAGGAAATCGGGGAGCTGTTAGGGGGTGCACGTGTGCTGAGAGGGTGAAGGAGAGCAGGCTCTCACTCTCCCTGTGGACTGTGAGCCCTTCCAGGGAGAGGAGCAGGAGGTGTTCTCTCCTCTCTGTATCCCCAGGGCAGAGTCCCTGTTTAGTGCAAATGTCCCCCAATGGGGGCAAAGCGGACAGGCCTCTGGTGGGCTTGGGCTAGGCTTCATGCTGCAGCGTCGAAGCCAGGAAGGGAGCGCCTGGCAGAGGAAGCCAGAGGGCCCACCAGCTCCCCCGCTGTAAGTGCTGGCGGGACGCTGCTCTCCCCTGAGCTCATGATGCAGCGGGGAGGCTCCAGGGGCCGGAGACAGCCTCTCCCGACTCCCCCCCCTCCCCCAGGCGATGGCCAGTCCTGTTTCTTTTCAGGCCAATCTCTGCGTCAAGGGACCAGCAGGAGTGAGAGCAGCACTTGAGGAGAAAGCAACCAACTCCGCCACTCCCCAGGGGCCGCTTAGTGCCCTCATGGCCTTTGTCCCCTCCTTTTCTTCCTCTCCTACAAGATGGAGCTCTGGACTGCATATATTTATTTCTGAAACAATTAGGAAAAAACCCAAAAACGCAGCACCTCATAATGATGGGTGCTTTTGAGTTATAATTTCAACCCAGGCTGAGACTTAAGTTTAATGAGAATAACGTTGGCTCTGAGATGTTGGGGTAACCACATCATCCGCTAGAACCCCTGTCCACTTCTCCAAAGAGGCAGGGAAGAGGGGTGACCTCAGGGTGTCTGCATTTTCCACAGTCCACCATGGGGATGCCGGGATGGCTTGGTGGGTGAGCTTCCCAGGTGGGAGGTCCCTGGTTTGTCGCCTGGCCCGGTTGAGCCTCTCATGGGGTAGGCCCCCTGCCTGGTTCCTGCCCTGTGAGGCCTCACATTCACCTGTGGAATAAAAACTGTCAAAAACTGATGATGTACAGCTATGGAGACTGCTCTGGGCCCTCCCCCTTCTCTCTGCCTCTCTCTCTGTCAGAAACAACACACTGAATCTTGAAGGAGAAAAAGACGTCCACCACGCGGCATAGGTGGCCCGCTGCTCTGCTAGGAGGTGCAGCAGCCTCGTTTATTTGGGCCGCATTCAGCACCGAGAGGCACGGCTGGTCTCCTAGGTGTACACCGCGGTGATGGATGTCCTGTGCCTGTTTACCCCCGTCAAGGGCTCTGGCGAAAGGTCCTGGAGGCGCTGTGCAGTGGAAGAAGCTGGGTATTTTAATATGCACGCGGTGATGTTTAGAGCCATGTCCCCATCTCGAAGCCAAGCTGACACAGACTTAGAGCTCAGAAGATGACGCCTTTGGTGCATGCTCTGCTTAAAAACAAAAGTGGAAATCTATTAAGAATTCAAAATATCCTGTAGCAGAAAAGGGAGGGGGGTGATAAGCCAGGTATTGGGTGGGTGGGAAGAGAGATTACTACTAATAGTTATCTTGGAGAGTCACACATTCGTGTATTAAGGACCCCTCAGAGTCCTGATGTAAAGAAAAAGGTCAAACTTTTTATAACCTAGCACTTCCTAAACCTATTTGAACATGAAATGTTTTCTTTTCTAGGCCCCTCGTTAATTGCTGCCGCTTTTGCATGATCTGCTTGCACGTACACTTCCGTGCAGGACAGGAACCTCCCGTGGGCGCTGACCCAGGGCCTCCCCAGCCTGTCCGGGAGGATTGACACATGCTGGTGCAGAAGCAACCAGGTCAGTAAGGCCACTGGCTGTTCTCTGAGTGCTCTTAGAGTAAGGAGGGGCACCCCTCTTCCTCCTCCTTGCCCCACACCAGGAGGTGAGTCCCGGAAAGACGCATCAGGGAGAGGGTGGTGAGAAAGCTATTCCTAATTCCCCCTCCACCCGAGCTGGAAACCCAGGCTCCCCTGGAGGGTGGACAGGCCAACTCTGAAACGAATACGAGCCGGCATCGAGTCCTCCCTGAGGAAACGAACAACATAATGGCTAACGGTGGCAGAGTGTGTTTACCTGCAGTTACCAAAGAAACAAAACTGTGTTATGTTAATACCTCCATATTATTAGGACATCAGAAAACAGTAGAAACTGGGTACATTTTTTTTTTCTGGAAAATCAGTTTTACTCAGAGAGTTGGGAAGTTTTGAATTGTGATTATCTTAACAGAGCAAGCATAGGATGTAAATATTTGACCAATTTAAAGATAAAATGGATCTTTCAGAGAACATAAAATGGTGCTTCAGTGTCTGTTTCACTCTTTCTGACCCTGACTCGGGGGCTCCCAGCCCAAGACCAGAAGGTCACCCTCCTCTGGTAAGGGAGGACTTTAAGTCTGCACATTAGTACCCGCTCTGTACAGCCTCAACTAACTCTGATGCCTGGGCTCCTGACGTTACTCAGAGGGACTGTCCCCTAGGATAGCTGTCCCATCAGGGCATGGGCCAGGGCTGCTTTATCTTTTCAGGACTCTGCAATGGCCACAGGTGAGGCAGCAATTAATCTGCTGCCTGGAGCCAGACCTGAGCTGTTTGGACAAGGGTCAGAGGGGGCAGTTTAATTCCTTTTTCTACTCTGAAGTCCTTCAACACCCAACATTCTGTTATCCACAGAATCCACACTTTTATCGTTTCCTCTGCAGATGAACTCACTTCAGAGCTTTGGTCTGGCTTCTGGAAAGGTGGGCAGGACTGTTAAGAATGTGGCAATTCTGGATCTTGAGACTAAGCACAATAAGTCAGACAGAGAAAGCCGAGAACTCTATGATCTCACTCATATGTGGGATATGAAACTGAAAGCAACAGACAAACAAAATAAACAATAAACAAAAACTCATAGACGCAGACAACAGATTAATAGTTACCAGAGGTAAGGGAGGTAGGGAGATGATAGAAGAGGGTAAAGGGAGTCACATATATGAGACTTTGACTTTGGGTGGTGAACACACAAGGAAATACACAGATGGTGTATTATATTATAAAATGGCACAATTGAAACCTTTATAATTTTATTAACAATGTCATCCCAATAAATTTAATAAAAATTTAGAAAAAGGGTGGGAGAGATGAGTGGGGGGAGTAGGGAGCGGGAGTAGGGAGGGGGAGTAGAGAGGGGGAATCAAACACACAGTGATGGAAAGAGAGCTGACTCTGGGTGGTGAGCACATAATGCAATACATATATGATGTGATGTAGAATTGTACACCTGGAAACAATATAATTGATACCAATTAATGTCACCCCAATAAATTTAAAAACAACAACAAAATAAATCTTTAAAAACAAGGTAGAAAAAGGAAAGAAGAATGTGGCAATTACCTCAGCTCAGTGGCCCCTGCTGGGTAATGAGACACGAGGAGAAGGTGCAATGCTTGGCAGGCTGGGTCGCTGCCCCATCACACGTCCCCGCAGGGCCGCAGTGGCAGCCCGTGGCTTTAATACGTGAGGCGTGTGGCGACTTGAGGTGCTTACGTCCTTCGGTCATCGTAGGTCTATTTAAGGTCAATACTGACAAGCTCTGAACAAAGGATTAATAGACGTTTGACAGATCAGGTTAGGAAGTACGTTTGTTTTGTCAGGTTTGTGGAGGAGTAGCGTTTCTTGGTTTAGGCTAAATGATGGCGTTCAACGTGCACGCTTACTCATCTTGACAGCTAACAAGATAAACATGTCAACATGTGATTTGCCAAATAGGTTCTCACAAATTTCAGAGAGAAGTTGCCAGCGGCACACGTTTTGGAAAAGGGATGAGTGTCGCATTCAAGGTAGTGGCTCTAAAACAAATCTGTTTCGGCCGACTCTGCCCAGGCTCTGGCCTCTGTCGCCAGAGCACGACCGAGAGTGTGTGAGAGGGCCAGGGGCAGGGACCTGGAGCCTCATCGGGGCTGCTCCGTGGGTACAGGCAGAAGGCACAGCTGATGTGCAGCTTAGGGCGTTTGCTTTTTCGTGGTATTCACGCAGGTGTGCCAGGAGCTCCAGCACAGGAGGAGCCTGGCATTGCAGACTGCTTCAAGTCCTAGCATCTGGCCCTGGGGAGGACCTCATGGCATCGGAAGGAACCAAAAGGATGGTTGGGGCCTGGCGACATAGCAGATGGGGTCCCAGTGCGGGCTGTGGGGATGCTCCCTGCCACCCCTCACTTTGCTCACCAAGCATTGGCTTATCAGGAACCCCTGCACCAACTCCCCATTTCCCCGAGGGCCGTGCTGGTCAGACAGGGCGCTTCTGCATTCATTTGCTACTTTTGACTTGCCTGTGGTTCCTGGTGATAGGTAGCCATGGAAGCAGGATCCCTCCAAGTTCAAGGCACGGTGAGTTGAATTGGGAGAACATACTTTCACAAGAGGACCATGCCAGTGCCACAGAAGATGCACCCTCCCCACCCCACATCTCCTGTGTGTGGTCTCCTGAGTTAGATGCAAACTCCTGGACAGGAGGGGCCTGGCTTTCCCTCTAGAAACCCCCACAGTATCCAGATAGGCACTCAGTGCATTCTTGTTGACCAAGTTACCGAAGGGACTTCTGGTTTTGCCCACATGGAAGTCCATCTAGAAGATACAGCAATCTTGCATTTCTTCATTGAGAATATTTCCCCAACAGTGTTCTGTTTTCTGCCAACCTGATTATGCAAACTCTAGGCTATAGGTTAAATGACTGGATGTCTATTTAATTAACTTAGGAATATCCACGTATTTAAAACCACACAGCACAGGCCATATTTTATTACCCCTAAAATATTTTATTACACTACAGATGACTTTGGCACTAGCGGGCCACATGGAGACGTTGGGAATGTGTGGTGTGATTTGGGATGGCCCTTGGGATGAGGTCAGAATTCTAATGCATGGGCAGTACCACTAAGGACAAATTGTCCTGCCAGAGCCCCAGGACTGTCTCCATTGAGAAATGTTGGTCCATACCTTAAAGGGACAGCAGGTGTGGTGGGAAGAGCACTGGCTGCCTTAGTGATGGACACCCGGGGAGCGGGGCTGAGAATCTCCACTCTAATACTTACTTGCTGGGTTGCCTTGTGCTAGTTACTTAACCTCCCTGAGCCTCAATTCTCATTTGCAAAATGAGGATGAACGTATCTCCCAGTCTTCCCGCATGGTTTCATGAAGGGCTTTGGCTCTGGTTAACCCCTAGAGCACAGCGGTGCTTATCCCGGCTGGAGGGAGGAGATGCTCCAGGCACTGCACCCTCGCAAAGCAGCTGCGGGCTTGACTAACATGTGAAGGAAGCTGATGGTTACAGTCGAGTGGTGGCGTTTCACTGATGCCTGAGCAGAGGCTGATGCAGAGAAGTGGAGAAGCAGGGCTGGACGGCCTACCGTGCCTTTGCAGGAGCATGTCTGGGAGTGACGGCTGCGCAGGTGGGAAAAGAGTTGGCAGGCAGATGGGCAGTGCCCGACAACTTGGGAGGCCTCGGCATCAGTTCCCTTGGTGGTGGCTTCCTTCCACCCTAGCCCGACCCTGCCTGGGTCCCATCACCGCAATCACTGTTTTTTACAAAGATAAGGCTGGCGTCCTGAAGGGGACGCTCCTTCCCCAACCAGGCAGGGGTCCTTCAGACTTCATTTGCCCTCAGGGGGCTTTCGGTGCTTTTGCTTGAGGAGCTGCTGATGCCACTCCATCACAATCTGACTCAACTGAGAGCTTGTGGCCTCAAGTTCCCAAAGGAACACCCACTGAGCCCTGGAGAACCGAGGCCATTCATATTTCACATCACTGTTGTTTTTTTTTAATATATTTTATTGTTAAATTTAATGGGGTGACATTGGTTGGTAACAATTACATAGTTTCCTGATGTACAACTCCACATCACATCACCCATGCATCGCATTATGTGCCCAGCTCCCAGAATCAGGTCCCCCTCCAACACTATATATCTGGTGCCCACTCCCCCCTCCCCCTACACCTCTCCCTCCCCCCTCCTCCCTCCTTTCCAGGTAACCACCAAACCATTGAGTGTGTCCATAATGCTGGTGCCCTCTCCCACCTCCCCTCCCTCACTCCCTCCCCCCTCCTCCCCTTACCTCAGGCAATCACCAAGTTATTGAGTGTGTCCTTAGGTCTCTGTGTCTTTGTAACTTTCAGTTTTATATTCCACCTATAAGTGAGGTCTTATTTTTCCAGATTCTTTCATTCTGACTTATTTCGCTTAATAAGATGGTCTCTAGGTCCATCCATGTTGCCACAAATAACTGTATTTCATCATTTCTTATTGTTGAGTAGTATTCCATTCTGTAAATGTTCCACATCTTCTTTATCCAGTCATCTATCGAAGGGCATTTTGGTTGTTTCCATGTTCTGGCCACTGTGAACAGTGCTGCGATGAACATGCGGGTACAAACATCTTTAAAGATTAAGTTTCAGGTTTTTTGGGTAGATGCCCAGTAGAGGGATGGCTGGGTCATATGGTAATTCAATTCGTAATTTTTTGAGGAATCTCCATACAGCCTTCCATAGTGGTTGTACCAGTTTACAGTCCCACCAGCAGTGTATGAGGGTTCCTTTTTGTCCACAGCCTCTCCAGCACTTGTTATCCCTTGTCTTGTTGATGATAGCCATTCTAAGAGTTGTAAGATGGTATCTCATTGTGGTTTTTATTTGCATCTCCCTAATTGCTAGTGAAGTGGAGCATTTTTTCATATATCTGTTGGCCATATGTATGTCTTCCTGAGAGAAGTGTCTGTTAAGGTCATCTGCCCATTTTTTAATTGCATTGCTTGTTTTTTTCTTGTTGAGTTGTACAAGTTCTTTGTATATTTTTGATATTAGCCCTTTATCAGAGGCATTGTTTGCAAATATTTTCTCCCAGTTGGTTGGTTGCCTCTTTGCTTTGTTGATGGTTTCCTTTGCAGCACAGAAACTTTTTAGCTTGATAAGGTCCCATTTGTTGATTTGTGCTTTTACTTCCCTTGCCAATGAGGTCAGATTCATAAAGTCCTCCCTGAATCCCA
>PVKE010020954.1:0-27002 GCA_004027555.1 Craseonycteris thonglongyai
AGGTGGAAAATTCTCAAATCAACAATCTAAGCTCCTACATTTCAAGAATCTATAGAGCAAAAACAAAAACAAAAAACAAGAAGCAGCAAGAAAACTATGCAATGGCTATAGGAATTGATGTTTTTATAGTTTATTAAAATGTATATAAATCCTATAGCTTTTAGATATAATAGAACCTTTAAAGTTAAGTTTACATTTTCCAAGAAGAGATAAAATTACTTGTCTACAAAGAACTTTTGGTTGATGGAAAAAGCCTAAGGTCAAGAAATAGTCACTACTAATAAAATAGAGCAAAATCAACACTGAGTTTCTGAAAATGAATCAGTTTTAAATATTATTAAAATATGTTAAACATATAAATATCTAATTTTAGCATTATCCTAACTTGAATATGAAATATTTATATGACAATACTTATTATATTAAATGATTAAAAGCCATCAAATGTTATTTGTCTTAAAATATAAATTGAATAAATGTAGTCTGTCTATTGCTTACAATTATTGTTGCATAGTGTTAGCAATATATGGTTCCAGAATATTCTGTTAGCTTAATATTCTATTTTTTCATGTTTGCTATTTAAAATCCTTTAAGCATTTTTTATCTTTCATATCATTGAATTAAAAAGAAACATTTTGTATCAAATAGAAGATTTATATTGTATTTATTTTTCTCTGCTGATAGTTCTTAGATTGTTTCAATATCTATCATCTTCTAACCCTCAACACCTTTAGTACCAGCCTAACTTGTGAGTCCTCTGAGCCTAATTCTCAGTCTTCCATTCATCTGTCCACCTCACTTGAAACAAAATTTTTCATCCTGCCTGACGTCTTATGTTTCTCTCTTTTTTTAACACCAGTACAAGTCTGTTATCTTCTGAAAACCTTCTCCCAAATAACCTCACTCTTTCTTCAACCTGCCAGAGTATCCATTTATAAAATTCCTATCATTATTGTACTTTTATATTTCTTTAGACCACATGCATGCCTTCTCTTCCTATTCATACTGCTAATTCTACAGGGTCAGGGAGTGTAAATTTATCTTGGACAGGATATAATTTCTGGCAAATTTAATGTATTTGAGTGGCTGTACAATTTCTAATTTAAAAAGTATTTTCAAATTTCCACAAAATAGCTGAATACCATGATTTATATACTATGTACTTTTATAAATGAAAGTTACCTTTAAGTTTTATCCAATGAACAATATAATTATGCAAAAATTATCACTGGAAAAGGCTCATGCTTATGTTTGACTGGCACATGAATTATGGGTCAAAATCTTTTATTGGATGTATACCATACAGATCAACTGTCTCACACATTTTTCCCTTGCAGAAGAAAAAGAGAGAGAAAAAATTTCTCTTAGACTTAAGCTAATGCAAAAAATAGGAAGAGAGGACAAGAAAACTCTACTGATGATGTATGTACTTGAAAACGGAACTTAAGAAACAAAATTTTTTTAGGAGAGCCCAAAATAGTGTTTTTGATTAAAACATTTGAAAAGTAAATAAGATAACATACCTAAAATAACTATAAGAATATATATCTCTCTTAAATTATTGATATGAAATGATATTAAGATATACAAAATTTAATGTTATGATAGTAGACTCCTTACAAAAAAAAAACTGTCTTCATATATCCATCAGTATCTTCAGAATTTATTTAAGATTTCTTAGCCAAAGGAATTGTGCATAGAACTCAGCAGTGTTTAAACTTGGATAAAAAAAAAAAAATTGAATTTTTATTTTCATTAACCTCTAACTGAATAAATTAGCATTTCTTTCTATTACAAATGTAGCTAATAAATCACAGAAATGACTGATACTTTCATATCTCATTATGAAATTTTACCATTGCAAAATATCATTTTTGTTCAAAACTAACTTTAAATTACAGCAATCAGCCCACTGTTAAGGCATATTATTTTCTATATTACTAACAAAGCACATATATTACTATTGCAAAATATTGAATGCTGGTTATTTTGATATTGTATTTCAATATGGTTGATCTTCCTTATGATTCTATTTATTTTCATTTTATGAATTTAGAAACATTATCCTGAGCAGGGCTCCACAGGCTTCAACAGACAGCCAAAGCAGGTCATGGCCTCGTAGAGGCTGAGGACCTCTGAACCCAACCTAACACACAGAAGTCCGCCTTATATCCACCTCCACTAGCATAACAGAGCTAAACAGTAGCATACACTCAGAAAATTCACTCATCTGTTCTTTCATATGAAGCCCATGCAACCTATTTAGGTAAACTCTTTGTCTAGTGAAGTGGTTCTCAGACCCCCGTGAGAGCTATTATTTGACTATGCTCTTTGTGAAATACCGTGCAGTGTATAGCAAACAGCTGGTAGTAGGCCAGGCACAGTCTGCCTCAGGCCTTGTCATCCAGGAGACACCAATGGATATGTAGCTGTAAAGGGCAAATTTGCAATATCTGGTCATCACAATACAACTGTGGCTAATTCAGCAGATGGTGCTGGAGGAATGGTTAGACACTGCACCTGGAAACCAGATTCTAGAGCTTCTCGACACAGCGTGTCAAACAAATGCAGGCTTATGTCCATGTTCAGCTAATTATTTAAATGAGACTTCATGGGGAGGTTGGTAAGCCCCAACTCAGCTACCTAATCATCTGTAGAATCTCTAAAACAGAGCTACAGAAACTACAGAAAGACATTGCAATCTTTCTCTAGTTCTATCCTTGTTCTATTTGAATGTTCCTTGAGGTATAGCTAAAATCACATTTTAACCACAAAGGTGGGGAAGTGTGCATAAAATATGTATGCATACAGATGATACAGCAAATAAAAATATATAGATAAATATTACAATTCTATTTTTCTTTGAAAGAATAAATCACCCAGCAAAACTCTATTTCTCTTCTCTCTTCTGTGTGTGTGTGGGGGGGGGGGGGGTATGAGTCAAGGGGAAGGGGTACTCATCCAGTAGCTACAAATTCTGAAAAAGCCAGTTTCAATTGGAAGAAACTAATGTGTCTCGTGATAAAGGCATTGATTTTGGTTTCTAAAATCTCCAAACCAAAGCATCCCAGACTCAGGGGATAGAAGCAATATTTTGTATGGATGTATAAATATGAGAATCACTACTTTCACTTCTACCCCCTGCTATCAGAATCAATATATTCTAGCCTGATAGAATCAGCGGTATATATTAGCTTCTGGTTCATACTATAATCTTGCAAAAATAGTTTCCCAGCTGGGCTATAACTAGGTCACAATAATTGTTTTCTTTATTCTGGAAGACCAGAGGCTTCTAACTTACAGGATCATGATAAGACTAGAGAAGCCCATGAACCTCAGCCTCCACTTTCTTTTCTTTATAAACTATTAAATGAGTTATTTGGTTAGAAACAATGTTGCCTATGGTGCTATGATGAAACTTTTAGATATGCAACAAGTTCAGGGATAAAGGTATTTATGGCATGGTAAGAAGCGATAGATAATCAAAATCCAGGATGAAAGCACAAATCAGGGATGATAAATATTTTCTTCCAAGATGGAAGGGGCCCAAAATAATCAATCTCTAGCCTGAAAAATTACTGGTAGCTCCCATGGATGGTTCTCATATTAAAGGGAGTATCCATTAGAAGATTTTGGAAACAAGTGATAAAATACTTAATATAGTAGGCTGAATAATGGTGCCCCAAAATATCCAGGTTCTAATCCTTAGAACCTGTGAATGTTCCTATTATGGCAAAAAGGGACTTTGCACATGAGAAATTTAAAATCTTAACATGGGCGATTATTCAGGATTATCCAGGCAGGCTCTAACTAGAATCATCTATGTCCTTATAAGCATGAGGCAGAGGGAGATGTGGCCTCAGAGACAGAAGGCAACATGAAGAAGCAGAGGAAGATTGAAGATGCTACACTACTAACTGACGATGGCAGAAGGGGCCACATGAAAGAATCAGCTTCTCTAGAAGCTGGAAGTGAAGAGGAAACTAAATCATCCCTAGAGTTTCTAGAAGATATGGAACCCTGCCCACACCTTGATTTCAGCCCTGTAAAACTGATTTCAGAATTCTGACCTCCAGGACAGTAGGAGAATAAACATATGTTTTTTTAAGACCACTAAGTTTGTGGTCATTTATTACAGCAGTCATATAAAACTAATATACCCAATAAAGAGTGGCTTAAACAATAAAGATTTCTTTTATCATGTCACAATAATCCAAGGTTAATTTAACAGCTCTAAGGTGTCCAGGTCTCTGGGTCAAAATTTTCTGTGACCCTCTTAGCTCTCCCCTCCAGAGAATAAACTGACTGCCACAGTTCTGAGCTTTATGTCACACTGTGACAATATGCGAAGACAGAAAAAAATGGGCAAATATTTATTTCTTATGTATATTTCTCTTCTCGCTTTTGAATAGGCAACCAAGAATATTGGACAAAGGGGCTCAGGTTTTAGTTCTGCCGATGGCAAATTGAGCTTCCAATGGTCAGTTAAGCCTTAGTACAATGACATCCATATTATTCAACCCACGTGTGTCTGCTGCCTTGGTCTCTTCAACACCACTGAGCAAGGTTGGGGCTGGAGAATGAGGCTGATTGATAGCAACAGAGCAGGGAATCTTGTCCACCTGATTATTAAGAGCTGTCTCTTCAGAAAGAGACCTTTATAGATTGTCATAGTCAGTTTGGGCTGTAGTAACAAATGACCACAAACTGGAAGGCTTAAAACAACTAACATTTATTTCTCACTGTTCTGGAAGCTGGGAAGTCCAAGGTCAAGACACCAGCAGGTCCCACATCTAGTGAGGTCACTGTTCCTAATTGGCAGATGGCTCTCTTCTTGTTGTGTCCTCACATGGCAGAAGACACAGAGAAAGCAAGTTTTCTTCCTCTTCTTGTATGGACACTAATTCCAGTACAAGGACTCCACCCTCATGATCTAATCACCTCCCAAAGGCTTACCTCCAAATACCATCGCATTAGGACTTCAACATATGAATTTGGAAGTGGGGCATAAACATTAATCTAGAGCAGTGAGCCTTCATATGGAACAGCAAGAACCTCATACTCCAGGTTCATCCACATACCTCTTCCCCAACCTTCTTTGCAACCAATCTTTATATCCCAACCAGCAAAACCCAGGACATAATGTTAGCCTTTACTTCTTCCAGGCAAAATGGACAATCCATTGTGAGCTCTGCCTATTTTTCTTTATTTGGAAAGAATTTCACTCTCCACTGTCCTTTAGAGTCATACCTGGTGGGATTATACTGTTGCACATCAACTTACAGCCACTTTTAGATGTTGGGAGGATCCATTCATAAACTAGGATGTATTTTCTCTTTTCTTTCTCAATCAACAGATCAAATGAAATCCTGAAAATGACTCTAGCTGTGGTTAGTAAGACAGGTGGCAGTTTTATAGTAGTTGTGCTGGGCATGAGGACAACCTATTTCCATAAGGTAGCTGTGGGCCCCAGACCCGTTAGTGCCTTATCCTATATACGCCACCTCCATTTGACCATACAGTGGTTCCAGGTAGGCCCCACTTTATGGGCTGAAGGGTCAGATAACAACCAGTTCATGAAGAGCAGGATGGTCCTCTAGTGTTAACCTCAGGGACCCAGTCTCTACATCTAGTTCCAAGTACCAAGCTAAGAGCTGATTCTTGAAAGAAAAGAAGTTATTTGACCAAGCGGGCATGATTTTGCTCAAACTTCCTAAAGAGGTGTCTTTCAGAAACCGTGGCCTCAGGACTCTATAAGAAATGCATTTTTCTTTGTAATCCAGCACAACATACTAAGACGATCTTGAACAGAATAAACAAATTTCAATAAATGTCACCTTGCTCTAAGGTCTACCTGCTGATATTTTCCTTTCTAGTCTATTCTCTTTCATATTTTTTTAATGTTGCTCCAGACCCTTTAAATGGATTTCACAGCTCACAAGTGGCTCACAGCCCACAGTTTGAAACATGCTGCCCTGGAATCCTCATAGTAATTCTCCTGCTGGGCTTTGCTAGAGAAAACGCAGAACAATCCAATCAACCATAAAAAGTTCAAGCAGAATTGATTCTCCTGTTTTGAAAGGTCCAAATGGCAGAGCTGCTTGCCTTGCAAATCCTGCTGAAGAAGCTTCTCAGGGTCACCCAGCGAGATAGTCAGAGCAGCAGCCTACAGTGTGACACACATCAAACTTAAAGGGGCCTAGGAAGCATTTTTCCTTCTCTGTAATACAAGATGCAGCAACTGGTCTTTCCGTGTGAGGGGACTTAACTACAGTAGACTCGCAGTTAACCGGCACACATGCCAGATAACTGTAGTATTATTTCTTGGATTTCTTTGCTGGTTGCTTGGGAGTGCCAGTTGCTTGAGTTCTGGTTAATGGAGAGCCTACCGTATATGCTTTAGGAGTAAGAATAATACCTTCCTTATTAATAGCCGCCATGCCTCAAGGAAGGTGAAAAAAGAATCCCCACTGTGGGAAGTTGGAAGACAGAATCAACACAGTAGAAGTCTCTGTCAGACAAAAAGGGGAGTGGGAGAGACCTTCTAGGTTCCCAGGGGAGTCTGAGGGGAAAGAAGGGAAAAGAATGTACTGAAGGTCAGACATTCATTTTTCAGGCTTCTTAAGGGATGAATGTGTTCAAATGAGCCAGGTAAATTGAGGAACCCCAGAGTCATAGGGTTTTGTCCCCAAAAGGTCCTGGGGTACTTTTATGGTTCCTTTTGTTGAATCATATATGACACTAGAACTGTAGTGTCATATATGGCTGGAAATTGCTGACTGGAATCAGGAGTTGGAAGGAGATGAAGATTATCAAATTGATTTCTCTTAGATTTGAGACCAGTGTGGTGGAAATTTATAGTTTTCCAAAGCCTAAAGGAGGAAGAAAATGATTGCTTACACATGAGCCGACTCTCCATACTCTGAAAAAAGAAAAAAAAAATCATCCAGAGAGGCTCAAGAACCCATCACAAGGGTGATGTTTGGAACACTTCAAAGGATTGGGAGGTACAGATAGCAATCAAGACTCCACTGGGTACCCAGCTCTTGGATGCTATGGAGAAGATGCCCCCCTAGAACCTGAAGATCGTCAGTTATGCCTCACAAGGAACCAACAGCCAGAAGTCAGTACCAAGTGAAAGTGTAATGTTTGAAATTCAGTTGTGCACCACTAAATGATCTGTTTAGGGTGAAACTTCAGTAACTAAGGAAAGCTTCATTTTCTTTGAAAAAAAAAAAGGATATTGTGAATTGTTAGAAAACTTCTATTTTCTATCTATTCATTCAACAGATAATGCAATGAGGGCTGGACAGTGTCATTATAAATTATGCAATCCAAAAGTGTACTTTATAAATAATAAATGAGATCAAGAAAGATAACTTTTCTTGATCACTATTCTGTAAAAATAGTGTGCAATCTAGGACACTATTTATTGCAAAATTGAACTAACTTTTTAAAATCTCTTTTATGCATACACAACCTAGATGTGAAACTGGGACATAAAAGTGAAAGAAAACCTCTGTATATTGTTTCTCTTCCCTATACATCAGCTGACAAGGTGATGCAGGACATAAGTGAAATATTTTAGCAATCTACTTCTGTAGTATTCATGTATTATGTATGAACACGAAGGATATATAATTGCCATTGTAAACTCCAAGAGGAGATCAGAGGGTAAAGAAAATTTTTCATTAAGAGCTTGTGATACACAATTAAAACATGCATCAGGGAGATCAATAATTACCATGACAATGAAAATATTTAGCTACAGGTGTCAAGGCAAAAGTTACACTACAGTAATAGATTGCATATAAAAATGGCAATGTTTTCATAAATAATAACGCTTTCATAAATAAATACACATTTGCAATATACAGGGTCTGACAGAATTAGCACCATAACATCATAAGGCTTGCTTTGTCGAACATGAGATGGATGGCAATTTGAACATTTCACCTAAAATGTCATATAGTGTGCTTGAGATTTATGTTATAGATTTATATGCTTATAATTTTGTAATAAAAGATTTGGTATAGATTACCAGCTCATAAAAAAGGGGGTGTAACTTCTGCCAGACCCTGTATATTGAACCACATTCAATAAACCAAAGTTCCTAGACCAACACCACAACTTTAAATACGAACATGTATATAAACTATCATTTAGGTCCAAATCTTTGGGGACTCGGAAATATAGTCCTCAATTCCAAATCACATTTGTGTTCTTCAAAAGGGCACCATTACTCCTTCCCTCCAGTTCATTGGTTTTCCTCTTTCCTATTTCGTTCTCTGCATCCTTTTATCCTCTGCGAAGAGCCTGTCTCCTCGTCTCTCAACCCCCTCTAGTGGACACTCTGCTTTGGCTCATGGATCTCCCTCCTGGAAACATGTCTTCTTCCCTTTCTCCTCCCTGCTCCCCTTTCATGTGGCTACCCTGCACACAGGGTCAAAGTCATGTCCCCTTCCTAGGGGCTCCCAGCCTCCGGTGACTGATGGATGTAAAGGTGTGGAGGCCTGGACTTCTGGGCCCTGTTTGAATCAACTCTGAAAGGCCACACAGCTCCAGCTACCTGCCATGCAGAGGCCTGGTGGTGATAGCTGGCCCAGCTCAGCTTCTCTCTCTGCCCAGTTCTACTGCCTTCACTCTCTCCAGTATTGATTCCAAGAACATGTCCCACAGCCGCTGCCCAAACTCCACAGCCACCTCAGCATCAGCTTCCTGAGGAACTGGCCCATAGCTTCCATTCCTTGCCTGAAACCCCATATCCTCCACCAAGTTACTCATACTAAGCTGTTTTGTTCCCTCATGGCTACTAAAACCCATGTAAACAATTACCTACAAATGAACACAAAGTCATATTTGTTACATATGTTTAGTGATTTTTTTAAAACATTTATTTTTATTGTTTTGGGGGGTGTTTTTTTTTTTTAGAGGCAGAGAGAAGGGGGAGGGCCCAGAGCAGTCTCCATAGTTAACATTAGTTGTTCATATAGTTTCACTCCACAGGCGGGTGCGGGGCTGTGCAGAGCAGGAACTGGGCCGGGAGCCTCCTGCATAGGCCCCAGGCAAAAACTGAACTGGAGGCACACCCCAGTTCAGCATGTGGGTCCACATGGGCCAAGCCTAGGATTCGATCCTTGGGCTCTGGGGCTATAATGCAAGCGCTTAACCTGCTGAGCCATCCCAGCTTCCCCATTTAGCAATTTTTATAGTGCTAATATAAATTGTTTTTTCATATTTGGGAACAAATAATAATCAGCATGGAATTTACCACATTAGCAAAGTTTTTCCCCCTCCCTCTGACAACTAGCTTTCTATTTTCTACTTCCATGAGTTGAACTACTTTGGATTTCTCATCTAAGTGGAATCACACAGTGTTTGTCTTTCTGTGATTGGCTTACTTCACTTGGCATACTATCTTCCAGCATCATCATATTGCCACATAGGACAAGGATCTCCTTCTTTCCTAAGCCTGAGTAACATTCCATTGTATATGTATACCACATTTACTTCATCCATCATCCATCAATGGACATTTAGGTTGTTTCCATCTCTTGGCGATTTTGAATAGTACTGCAATGCACTTGAAGCACAAATATCTCTTCAAGGTTCTTTTTTTCAAATAAATACTCAGAAGTGCATTTTATCATTAATTGTCTTATTCTCAGGTAAACCTTATATACAGTCCTTAATTTACTTATTGATCAATTGGAAAATATGCAAATATACTAATTTGGATTATGTGTACCATATCATGATCATTGCAGATTTATGCTGTTATAAATCTTAGGAAACTATGGCATGGGGCCATATTATTTACAGGGTTGATTTTATCTTACTCAAGATCAAGAGTAGGAACTAGATCAATTTTTCAGAACCTATGATTTGTGAATGGCCAGCAGTGTATCAAAGCATTTTGGAAAGTCCACAACAACATTTTCCATTTCTGTATTGTTACTCAATTCATTAAATTTGAATAGCTTCATCATACAATGGAACATAGAGTGCTTCCATTGTGTGACGCACATACACTTTTAAAACAATAATAAAATAAAAAGGCAAATCTTTTTATTAAGGACTCAATGTGGAGGTGAGGGAAAGGCTGTGAATATTTATATTCAGCATTTTTCTTTGAGACCTGCATTTTAATTTTCTTCCAGTACTCTTTTGAAAAGTTGATGTATAATTTATAGTCTATAATACGTGTAAATCTTAAATGTAAATTTGATGCCTTTTGAGAAATATATACAGCTGTGAAACCAACAGACCAAGTTCAGACTATATAGAATATTTTCATTAGCCCAGAAAGTTCCTTTTTAACTTTGTCCAGCAGTTGCCTAAAATTAATAGAGCCAAAAAGTGTGATATTTTTATCACCATTTTGTGATTTATTCGTATTATGCATGTAGCAGTACTATGTTCCTATTTATTGTTAAGGAATATTATGTTGTATGAGTATAGAATTGTTGGCTCATCCATTCTCATGCTGAGGTATATTTGAGATTTTCCAGTTTGGGGCTCTACTGCTTGATAGAATATTTTTAGTTAAAACCACTTTGTTAATTTCATATCTATCATGTCAGTCAAAATTTAAATCTAACAGTAGCACATATGATGGAGATTATGTAGCAAACAGAACACTGATATTCTGCTGCATGGAATGTAAATTACTACAATTACTTTAGAAAGCAATTTGGCAATATTAAAGAAAGTTGTGAGGCACAGTCTCCACTCTCCAGTAATTCCACACCCAGTTATATATTTTAAAGAAACTCTCAGATGTGTATATAAGGAGACAGCTACAAAAATGTTCATAGCGGCACTTTATATGAAACCATAAAAGTCAAAACAGCCTAAATGTGTTGGTAACAGATGAATTAATTAATTGTGACATATATCCTTAAATTGAATGTTCTATAACAATAAAAGAAACTAAATGTGAGCTACTTGTATCTATTGGAATAATTCTCACAAATATAATATTTAGCAAAAAAAAAAAGCAAGTTTAAAAGAATGTTATGGTATTTTTTATTAGAACATTTTAAGAAATAAGAGAATAGTACATATTATGTAGAAATGTACTAAGAACTACATAGAAACGATAAACACCATATAGAGAATAAAAAGTGCTTCTGTGGAAACAAAAGAGAGATAAGAGAAAGGAAGCTTTAATTAATTTCCTTTAAACTGGACTGCAGATAGGTAAATACTCATTATGGTATCTTTTGTGTCTTGTATTATGTTCAAAATATTGAAGAACAATAATAACAAATTTTCTTTCTTGCTCCTAAACTACTCAGGAGTGAACACATGATTCAACAATTTTCTTAAGGACCACTTTCAGAAAATGTATGAAAGTAAAAAGAGTTTAAGCTGGAATGTTTAGGAGGCATTGAAGCAGTCAAGCTTTCAAAGTCTTGATTCTGTGAATCAGCATTGCAAACAGCTAAACCTGATTAAATGAGGACAGGTTCTCCATTGAACAGTATCTGATCTTTTCTCAGGACTAAAGAAGTTGCTTTGAAAAGACATTTTCAGATTGATCCTTTTTACTATTTGTGTTAAAACATAACATTTAAATAGATCAGAATGTATATGAACAAATAGATATTAATAAATCAAGGACAGTGGTATGCCAGTAAAGATTTAACAACCTGCTTAGGGAACAAGAGGAGTATAATGAAAGCTCTGATTTGTGAAGATGATCAATTCCGATGGTGTCAACTCTCCTACCATGGTTGATTTATGCTACTGACTTGCCTTTGATGAATGCAAAGTTGGGAAGAGATGCACACAAATGGGTGGTACAATCAGATCTGGCAGTTCATTCACTATGGGAGGCAGGTATCAGAGATGTCCCCTAGAGACTAGAGAGGTATGACAGTGGAAGTCACTCACTGTCCAAGATGAGGCTGAGATTTCCCCAATGATCAAACTAATGCAAAGTGATTCAAAAAATACAAAGAGTAAAAGGTAGAAAGAATAGGATCTGGAAAGAAAAAGTTAGCAGTATTGCCCATGTTGAACTAAAAATACAAGTCTGCAATCTTCTGTGATTCAGAGGCTAAGTCTTATCCTGCTAGAAAGCACATCTATTTCTATAATGTCCCAGTATCTTGAATACTCTAAGTCATCATTAGTGCATTATTATCAAAATGAAATGGCAATGTCCTTGGTAGAATAAAGGTAGAAAATGAAGTTAAAAGAGCTACGCTGATAGCGAAAGAAGCAGAAATGTATGGATTTGGTTACAAACAAAGATTACACAAAGGCACGTTTTCTCAATCCCCAGAACTATCATGGAAAGACTAGGGATGCACATCTGAGCATGAATTCCTCTATGATGAGAAAGAGTACACTCAGGGAGAAAAGTCTCTTGTACATTCACTTTAAGGTTTTAAGTCCCTCTTCACAGCTGAATCTGTGGAAAAACAGACTACGGTTCTTCCTCCTCAACAGGGGCATGACTCGAGCTCAAAAACAACCACCTGCATGCTTATAAACATTTCCTGAGAGGCAGAGGTCAAATTTCCAGCCTCTTCCCTAAGCCCATCCAGACTTCGGGACTGCTTGAGGTTTTCTCTTGAAGACAGGTTAAAAAATACTTCTGATGAGTTTAATACGTCAAATAACGTGGGAAATTCTGTGATTAAATCAGAATTTCTGTTCTGTCTCCCCTTCAGCTCAGCAACTCAGACACCTACAGTCATTAAGTGATGATATTTAATATGCAAACAATTTCTTCAACCCTAGATTAAAAATAGAAAGGTGATCTAACTTAGGAAGTTTCCTTTATTATCGGTAAAACAGGATGAAAGCCAAAAACAACATGATTTTCCTAGAGAGATTTGAAAATATTACTATGTCAAATTCTTTATTGAAGATTTAACATCAAATAACATTTCTAAAATTTTCATTTTTAAATGTTTTGTACACAGAGCTGGCTTATAGTAAATATTTCTACATATATAGCTGTTAAAAAATATTTTCATTATTTCCAGAGAACCATAAAAATAAATTTTGCTATTCTCACTGTTTAATAATAGATTTTTAATTACTGCTTAATTTTTCCTTGGGATTTGGGAGGTTTGTTTCATTTTCTGTCTACTTTCTGAATAATATACTAAAGAATTTATTTTTTCAAGAATTAATATACACATTCAAGACCTTGTTTCTTATGTTATTTTGGAGTGTATATAGTTCTTAAGGCTATAAGGCAAATGGAAAAATTATAATTCAAAGGAGAACTGCTTTAGCAATTTTTCTCAGAGCTTTCACACAATTGGGTATCAGATTTTTTTCTTGACCCTGTCTTTATAAAATGCTCTTTTAAATGTGTTTTTTCATAAATTTTAACTTCTAAAGTTTCCCCCCAAAAAACAAAAAATTGGGGACCGAGTGGGGCAAAGGAATTTTCTCCTTGATCTTTTGGAGTGTAAACATTACTTAGAAATGTCACCTAAGCTAACCAACTAGAAAGTAGACTCAGTGTAAAAATTAGGGACATTTTGATTCAGTTAATTGTTAATAGATAATAGGAAACTTTTTGTTAATATCATACCAGTGGCTTGAATCTCAAAGAGTAGAAGTTTTTCTGAATTGATCCAGGGTTTTAGATTGGAAATCATCTTGTATCCCTGAGTAAGAGGCTCAGCCTGAACCTTCAGTTCAGATTTATTCATTCCGTGATAATCTTAAAGTCTCTTTGGTCTTTTAGACTCCCATTTTAAAGAAATTCTGCTATTTCTTTGAATCCTTCTATATTGTTTTTCTTGCTACAAATGTTGTTGTTTTGTTTTGTTTTTAAATATAAAAATATATACTTGTAGGGAAAGCCGGGATGGCTCAGTGGGTTAAGCACTCACTTTGCAGTGCCGGGGACCGAGGATCGAATCCCGGCCCCAGCCCGTGCGGAACCATGTGCTGAACTGGGGAGTTCCCCCAGTTCAGTTCTTTCTCTGTCTCTGTATCTCTCTCTCTCTCTCTCTCTCTCTCTCTCTCTCTCTCTCTCTCTCTCTCTCTGTCAAAAACAATAAAATAAATAAATAAATAAATTAAAAAAATATATACTTGCAATGTTCCTACACTGGTGAATTCTTTAATCTGATGTCAAGTAATGCCTTGATGGAGATGAACTCACAGCTGGATGAAAACTTTATAGGTACAATTCAAGGTATATGTAATATGGAAATAAAGGAGAAAGATTTTAGAAAGCAAGGTGAAGAGCAAAGACTTATTTCTCTCTCGTTCAAAATACTGTCTTGGGGACATCTGTTTCAAAGGGGCAAATTGCACACCTGCATTTTGCCACGCTGTCTTCATAAATCTAACCAGAATGAAGGTGAAGAGATTAAAGAAAGAAAAGTAAACATCATAATGTTACAAGGATAAAGGGAGCAGTAGAAGAGATAAGAGCAGAGGTCAATTTTTTTGTTTTAGAAATAGGGAAACACATAGATGAGTGATAAAAATTCAACTGAACAGAGAAGGTGAAAGCTACATGTCTTCTAAAAAGCACAAGGACTGGCCTTACTGAACTACAAAAATGCTGAGGAGCTGGATGTAGTGGGTATATGGAGCTCCATAGAGGAGGCATGATTGAGATTCCCTGTAAAAACACAGTGTAATCGTAGATCCTTCCCCTACCCACTGCCCCAGAATTGAGTACACGCTTTAGACAAGGAATGGAAGCAGCAGCCATATCCTTACCATACTCTTTCCCTAGGCATGAAAAAGAAGGAAGGAGAAAGGGGAGGGAGTAGCAATTATACTTCCTTTTATACCACCCCATGTTGTAATAATGAAGCACAGAGGCCAGTACTTGGATTTAAACAGACATCTCTCTTGGGAAGTTGTGACACATAACTCAAATGAGTATACAATTAACAGTTTTTATTTTGTTTTGAATTGCATTGTGAAAATTGCAGCTTTTTTATTTTTTGCTGTGTAAGGACACAGTGAGAAGGCAGCAGTCTTTAAGTTAACGACAGAGTCCACTTGGGAAAAAAATTTTTTCTAATACTTTGATCTTGGACTTCTAGTATCCAGAACAGTAAGAAAATAAACTTCTGTGGTTTTAAGCTGCCTTGTTCATGTTATTTTGTTATGGCAGTTCTGGAAGACTAATACAAACAGCTATTTTTATGTTTTTGGAACCACTTCCCAAATAAAAATTCTTTGCCTTGAAAGTTCTACGTTTGGGAGTATATGTGATACCATACACAGTTTATTGCAATGTAGCTAAGAAAACCAAATAAAACTACATGGACCTGTAGCATCTATAAAACTCAGAGGGCTTCTTTTCTTGCATGGTTGTGCTTGTTATTATTTTTGCTTATACTCTCCAAAATAATATTAATTTCATGAAGTTTTAACTTTGAATTGTTTTCAAAAATCAAATGTATAATTGAAAACAGTTTTATTTCAGTCACTCCATAAACTATGGAAAATGGCATACCACTTACCATAAATATTTTAAAATAGTTTTATATGTATCTAAATTTCAGAAAGTCAAGAAATTGTGATTTAAAAGAATATAAGAGATTATTGAATGGTAGACATGACTTAAATGTATATATTACATGTCTTGCGTATGTTGTTTCATTTTATTCTAACTATGATCTAAGTGAGCAGAAAGGGTATGAGTGATCCATCGCATTGTTCAGGAAATTGAAGCTCAGAGTTGTAAAGAGATAGCTAGAAGGATTCAGTGCAAGTGAGCATTATTTGAAATTAAAATCCTGATATTTTGGCATCTTTTCTACTGTTTTTTTTCTTTACCTCATATTGACTTATAGTTTAATCTGCTTTATTTCTAACCTAAAAATTATTTTCCAAATGTGGTCAAATATAGAACCCATATGGATTTATTTACTAATTAGACACTGTATTTTACTCATCCTTCCTCTGACAAATCCATCATTCCCCATGGGTCACAAAGAGTACAATCATTTCTTATTTTTTTTTTTTTTGCGTATTCTTAAGGGTGGAAGAAAGAGACATTTGGTCTTACTACACAGGAGGGGCAAAGGAAGTGTTGCAGTCTTGAGGTCTGAAGATCACATGTCTATGAATGCCCCAAAATGCCATGACTATGAGCCTTTATGTATTCTCCTACAGACATAATAATATTCTAATTATATCTATAAATTTTCCATGATCCTTTGTGAAATAGGCTGGCCTTCTCATGGAGTTGGCCACTGCTGCCTTGGCATAAGATTGCCACTTTTCCAGGTTCAGCCATTGAAACCGGTGCCCACAGCTACTGTAACCATTCTAAATGTGTCTGAACACATCCTAAGCTATAAAGCCAAGACCAGGCTGGATCTTGTAATGCCTTACTGAAGATTCAGTGGTAATGGGGAAAATTATAACACGAAAATAACCATCAACTTCTCCTGTGTATACATGATCTCAGAGCCCCCAGATTCATGCCCATTCTCAGGGTCACACAGTACTCCTATCTGTGTGCCGCACTCAACAGAGCATTGCTAACTCACACAGTGTCCTAACTAACAAACCTCAGAGTACAACCCTTCATTGTCCCAAGACATTAACTGAAAGGAAAACCTCCCTTTCGTCCTACTATGAGCTCTGCCTTTTTGTCACAGGATTTCCATTATTCCCTGATGATTAACTGATGGAGTATCTTCTCCCTTATGGGGAGACTCCCACCCTCATAAAGATGTGACCTTTTCCACTGGGCCAACTCAATACAATCATATCTGAACACAATAGCCCTGCACAAAGTCTTTCCTCATCATGTTGGTCATTCAGGCTTAGACAATTCATTGCTAAGAAATCAAAGGTTCACAAAAATGTTCATACACAAAATAAATATCCTCCATTTTATGATTTATTTTTAGTGTATGCTTAAAATCATATCAGTATCTCTTTCCGGAAGTCCTCTTCATCTGAGATCCTCTTTCTAGAAAACAGCTGCTCAAGCTACAATACATGCAATCTCAAAGAGTAAATTATAGTATACAAGCAGACTACATTATAAATATATTCATAAAGCAGAAACACATCTCAGAGAGGCAACAAAATCTGTAGAGACATTGCTTTGCCAAAAACGTATGCACAACAGTTAAAATTGCCAAAGAGATGACATAGTTTCTCAGTTATAACATCTGCAGTCATGTTTACATACTGAGGAAAAGAGCCACAGAAGAAAGAAAAGGATGCTAAAATGCACAATAAGAAATGCATGCAGAAAAAATTCTCTTAGGAGAACTATAATTAGGAAATAGAAGTCAAAGCACAAATGGATGGAATAAACTTGAATTAAAGAAATGCTAGCTGAAGCTTGGGAATAAATGTGTGGGAAAAGATTCTACACTAAAATGGAAAGCTCTAATATGATCTGAGGAAAAGATAGGGGAGAAAAACAAACCATTAGCTTTATTTCAGTTCCACAGTGAACTCCTGGATGGCTAGTAAATAAGCCTCTTCACGTTCCTAAGTTTGAATTAACTATATAAAAGAGAAGTATTATTGAATCTCTGCTTACTTTTCACATTAAGAAGTGAAAATAGAAAATGTGTGGTCATGGAGAAGTGGAAGATGATGGATATGTGCTTTAAAATATATAGTATCTTGTTCATAGTCAAGAAGGAACACATATGGGAAGGCTTGCTGGATCATTATTAAACAGAGGCATTAATTCCAGTGGGCCGAAAGCAAGATTTCCTCCTCATTAGGTTGAGTGTCCCATGTTGAAGGTATGTTAATCATTACGTCTTTGATACGGAACATGGATTGCATCAGATATGATGAAGGAAAGTCCATGAGTCCAATGAAGCAGAATATCACCATGTTCTTGTTGCTGTAAAGTCTGCCTCCTCTCATTTTCAGCATAATGGGTTATAGCGCAACTATAAAGAGAATGAGTTTTGAAGTCCTCTGACCTTACTATTCCAATCCCACTGTTTATGAGCTGTGAATGAGACGCATCTGTAAACTCCTTTAAAATCTAGTAACGAATGGTACTTCACAAGGTTGCCAGCCTTTCTCTCTCTAGTATTAGAGAGGTATGAGTCACTTTAAAAGAGGTACAAGAAGAACAATACCAGAAGAAACCATGATGAATGACTGGATGGTCTACGTAGAATATTAGGCTTGTCCATATAGGAGAAACCCTTAGTATAGTGGAAGAGACCACTGAGATACCCGTGGAGTCAGAAACCAGTCAGAAACTGGGGCGATGTTATAGATTCCCCCAGTTGGAGTGCTTTGTGACTCAGTTCTCAGCCGTCTTTTCTGTATATACCCTCTCTTTGAATGTTTTCATCCAGGTCCTGCCCTTAAATATGTCACCCTTATTAGATTCAGGGCCTACCCTCTTCCAGTATGACCTCATCTTTGCTAATTACACCTACCATGGCCATATTTCAAAAAAAAAAAAAAAGTTATATTTTAAGGTACTAGGAGTTAGAACTTCAACATATCTTTTGAGCAGTGTTAACTCAACCAATACCACCATTAATATGAGTATACTGATAATTCCCAAATTTATATCTTTAGTATTGATCCTGAGTGATCTCTCAATTGCCTACTTGGGTAGCTAAGTAGATAAGTCAACATGTGCAAAATTTATCAACTGTGCCACAAACCGCAACCCCACCCCTCCCCAAATACAAACCTTTTGTTCTCAGACCTCTTCATCTCAGTAAACGCGTTTAACATCTGCCTTACTGTTGAATTTAAAAATCTAACAGTCACCCATTATTCCTCATCTCTTACATACGTATTCCATCAACAGCATGTTTTTTGTTCTTCTCTTTCCATGATAGGAGCTGAGACATCCATTTCTCTCATCTATTCTATCACCACACAGATCCAAGTGGGAATGAAATATAAAAAACAGCTTCCAAAATTATCTCCTTGCTTATATCATTGTCCTTTTATAAAAATCCAGTTTCCATATAACAATCAGCGTAAAATTTTAAAGATATATCAAATTATACATCTTTCTTCTTTAAACTCTAAAAGTTATTCTACCATATTTAGAATGAATTTTGGACTTCTCCTTGTGGTCTAGCAGAACTAAAAGGCTTGAGTCCAGCACCCCTGTCTCAGACCCCTAACACCTCACTTATATTAGCATAGTCATGCTTGGAATCATTGATTCCAGAAATTCTCTTTTGTTCAAGTTGTTCAGAGGCCAAATTTGAAGTGCTTGTGTGGGTAGGGGCCACTATGGAGTGGAAGAGGATGGAGAGAAGAAGCAACTGGCATTTCATGATTGCAGAGGAGAGCTGGGGTCCACCCACTTTTTAAATTAATTTTAGTAAATTGATTGGAGTGACATTGATTAGTAAAATTATATAGGTTTCAAGTGTACATTTCTATAATACATCATCTATATATTTCATTGTGTGTTCACTACCCATAGTCAGTTCTACTTCCAGCACCACCCACTTTTATATACTTATTTTAGACCAATCCTTCTCATTTCAGTCCTGTTTCCTACCACAGCCATTGTCAATTGTATACTGCCTTCTGTGTTATCGATACCTCAAAGTTCTGAACATTACAATTGGATTACCTTTTGCAGATACTTAAGCTAAGGTGTCTTTGTCTCTTGCGGGGTCAGGTATTTCCTTCAACTGACTTTCTAGCTTCCAAAATTCATAACAATCTCTTATGCAAGATATTGTCTCTCTTATCCTCTTTGACATTATTAATTAATAAACTTTTAATCCTTACTTATTATTTAGTAAAGTTTGAGAAAGAGTAGATATATGGATCCAATCAACTTGCCTGGTTAATAGGAATCATCTCTAACATTAACCAGATTTTTCTATTCCAACTGTTCCACTATAAGTGGCATAAAACTCTTAGATTTGGGTCAAAGTAAACATTACCTCATCTGTGTAAGAATAGTGGATGGAGTGATAGTTTAGAGCACTGTTTCTCAACCTCAGCACTATTTTCATTTGGAACTGGATACCCCTTTGTTGTGGGGGACTGTCCTGAGCATTGTAGGATGTTTAGCAGCATCACCTGCTCACCTTCTCAGTAATGACAAACAAAATGTCTCTAAATATTATCAGATGTCCTGGAAGCAAAATCTCCTCTAGATGAGATCCACTGATTTAGAGAGAAATTAGGGTAAAGTAGAAAAAAATGACAACCCAAGAAAGATCCTCTACTCTTTAATTTAATCAATAAAAACTATGACTTAGAAAACCTTGCAGCAAGACATGCCAATACTTTTGACCCTGAATTACTCTATAATCTCAGGACAAGCAGGAAACAGCAGGAGCCAAGGTGGCTCTGCGGAACTCAGCGATAGGACACAAGTGTTTTGTTATTTGTAGAATTTTGATTCTGAGCAGTTCCCAGTATTTCCTTCCTGTCTACCCATCTGACATTATATACGTCATATATAAATGTATGCTTATCACATATTCTTTGAACAAACATTTATTTCCCAACCACAGTATGTCAAGGGCCTTGAAGGTACTCCATATGCAGCAGTCTATGTGATATTTAGGACCCCTACCTTCATGGTGTTTATATTCAGAGGGACAAGTGATCGTAAATAGTAAAGACATTGATAAATAAGTTAACTCAGGTGGTGATAAGTGGTATACGGGGCTGTCCAGAAAGTATCCAGCCACAGGAATGTTCTCATTATATTGACAATAGCTGGATTTTTTCCCCAGAAAGCCCTCAGAGAAAGTAAAAGAGTATAAACTTATTGTTATAAATGAGTGCTGTTGTAGTAAGAAGCAGAAAAGACAAAAATAGACCAGAAAGTTAGGGAAGTCCCACTAAATAGTTGACGGTCTGACTCAAAACCCAAAGGACAGTGAGAAGAGAGAAAAGTTTCCCATATGAAGACCTCGTAAGAGAACCTTAGGAGAAGGAAAGAGCCAGTGTGTGTGTGTGTGTGTGAATGTGAATTGTATATACATGTACATTATGATCTCAATGATTGTGCCCTCCCAAAATTTGTATGTTGAAATCCAACCACCTAAAATGATAATGTTAAAAGTGGGGACCTTTGGGAGGTGGTTAAGTCTATAGGGGAAGCCCTTATGAATGAGACCTCATGAGAAAGACCCCGCATAGCTCCCTAGTCCCTTTTACCAGATGAGGAGTCAATGAAAAGTCAGCTGACTAGGAAGTGGGCTTGTACCAGACAGAGACTGAATTGTCCAGCACCTTGATCTTGGACTTCTCAGCCTCAGAAACTGTGAGAAACAAATTTCTGTTGTTTATAAGTTACAAAGTCTATGGTATTTTTTAGATCAGCCCAAATAGATTAAAACAGTATGTACACATTTATACATTTATATTACTTTATGTACATTTAAATGAACTTTTCCTCTACTTGCTTCCTTGCTACAGCTTGTCCATAGTTGCTCGTCCCTCATTAATAGAGACCAGAGAATGGCCCATTAAGGCGCCAGCTTTCTCTTACTGTCGGTCCTCCTACACTTTTCAGATCCCACTTGTCCCCACCTCGTTATTTTGGTAGTTCTGAATTTGAATTCATTGGATGAGCTGAACTTACCTCTTTATTCCAAGTAATGCCAGAAAACACTTGCCAGTCTAAGGATTGACTACTTTTGGGTCAGATGCCTTTCTTAACCTAATCGACAAGTTTGTGATGAAGAAAGGTGAGTTAACACCAAGACACCCGCCTGAAGTTTCCTTTGAGCGGGACTGCAGTTAAGTCGGTTTCTCTTTAAAGCATCTGGGAAAGCAAGCTTTCTGACACCTCTCCAGAAATCAGCCTCTGGATCACTCTTTGCTGGGGAATCAAGGTCATTCTACCCTTCAGCTCCGCTCTCATTCACATTCCGTTTTTAATTTGTCATCCTGAGAAACCCCTGGAAGGTATCCGAAAAACCATCCCGGCAGTAGCAGAGGTTAAAAACAAATAGACAAGTATATGTCTTCCTCACAGCGTTGTCAGATTGAAACTGATTTTCCCCAGACATGGAAATTAATGTTTTATCTTTCTTAGTTCACATATATTCTCTGGTGTGAATCACAAACTCAATTATTAAACAATTTTTTGCACAGCCATTTGAGCCAAATCAGTTTAAAGCTCTGGATAAAATGTCCATGAACAAAAGAGATGCAATCCTGACTTTGGAAGCTTACACGGTAGTAGGGACAAGTAATGGCTATTTACCAAACCTCTGGGACTGCCTAGCACTCTTTGAGCACCGTCCTGTCTTGCAAATTTCCCACCCATGCAGACCTACCTCCCAAGCAAGATGCCAAAAACTCAATACCCCCAACTAGATCACAGCATGACTATGGCCCTTCCAATCACATGCATTGTTAAGAGATAAACTACAGGGAAAAGTGCCACAAAGATTCAGACACACACAGGTTGTATTTTTTTATGAGAGTGTTGTGTTGCAAAAAGTTATCTAAGCTAGAGAGGGACAGTAATAGGGATTTTATAATAGTATTAGCTATAATACTATTAGCTCAGTTAAGCAGCCTCTTGGTACAATCTGGACATTTTCTTGATTTGTGCCATCCAATATAGTAGCTAATAACCATGTGTATCTCTTGAGCCTTCAGTATGAAGCTAGTGCTACTGATAAACTAAATGTTCAAATTAATTTAAATTAAAATCTTAAAACAGCTGCTTTATTCAGTTATTAGAAACTTTTAAGTATATTGGCAACAGTTTTGGTGTGTATATCTACTTTTTCAACTGTACATTTTATTAAGTTAAAATTCAAATAAGTTTTTTTCTGATAGAAGTTTAATATCCAAATTGGAATGGGCTGTTAAGTGTAAAATACACAAAGGATTTTTAAGACAATATAAAAATATAATGTAAAATTATTTATATTGATTATAATTATAGCATATAATCAATATATACAATCTCAATTGTATATGTTGAATGTATGCTATAATGATATTTTGGATTGATCGAGATTTATAAAGTATATCTTTAAATAAATATCTCTCATTTTACTTTTTAAGCATAGCTATGGAAAACTTTCAATTGTGTATGTAGCTCAGGTGATATTTTTATTGGATAGCAATTTCCTAGATGAATGGTTCTCAAACTTTAATATGCATCAGAATAACCCAGAAGGCATATTAAATCAATACAATGTTTTAATTGAAAATAACAGAGGGTAACCAAGGGAAGAATCCAAAGGCATGATCTCTTAGGTACCTGAAAGTGAAGATTTGAGAAGAGGCCTACTACACAGAGATGGCACAGTCTGAGCCAGGGTTCTGAAGGAAGAAAATGACCAATTCTTCTAAGAAGTGACAAGAGGCTTTTGTGGCCAGATGACCATGAGGAAGGACAAATCACAAAAGCAGATGAGAACCAAATTGTGCATGGCATTGTAGGTCTTGCCATGGGATCTGAATTTTATTCAAAGTGCAAAGGAAATACAAAGACTATCAATCACTGGAATATGAGGATCAGATAGCATTTATTTCTCAGTCTAATGCCTGGAAAACTGATTGAATTTGAGCAAAGTAGAAATGGGCCGAACCATGAGACTATTGCAGTGGTAAAGGGAGGGCTAAGAAAAATGTGCTGAGACAATCTAATGGAATTCTAAGCAGCTACTGACCATAATAAGTATGAAGATGAGGCAAATACTGAAAATGTTTAGGATATAATGTTAACTAGAAAAAAAAGAGCAGTATATAAAAATCGAAACAACATCACATTTCGACTATGTGAAGTTGTGTATACATACAAAGACTAAATGAGAATATATCCTATCTACCTCAAAGAAGAAAAATATAGTGAAAATATGGATATGTTTCCTTTTCCAAAATTTAAATTAATGGAATATTACTTTGGAACAACATAACTTGGAAACATTTCTTTATTTAATTGAAAATGTATCTTGCCTATCCCCTTGTGAAATATTTTTATCAGCTCAGGAGATAAAATTGTTGATAATATGAACCACATGTGTGCTTGTATTTATCATTGCAGCATGAATTTCAGTTTATTTTTTTAATCAGAAGCATTCCATTCGTTTTTCTATATCATTCCCTGTATTACAACCACAAAGAAGATTTTATCCACTCGAAGAACTCCTAATTGTATTGAAAATAAATGCATCAGATCTCCAACTAGAACACCATAGTGGCAAACCAATTTCATATCTCCCTATATAACCTGTCATCAACAAAACAAATATAATACCTCCAGAGTAGTTGTCATTTGCATACTTACATGCTTAATGATTATTACATGCTAATTTAATATCCTGTTACTTTACTGAATAATACACCTAACAATGAAGAGATCTAAATGCATAAAAAGAGAATACACAAGTAGTGTTATTGACAGTGAATCCCTCTATCACCTGAGAGCAGAAAAATACTTTCTAACCACGACCTCGACACCTGCTGAATCTAGGCTAGGTCCAATGATCTGTGTTCTAATTATCTCTGCAGTTACTTCTGATACATACTAAACTTTCTGAACCATATTTCTAAACTATGACTATAATAATGAAAAATAGTAGCAGTAATACATACAACTCATTCTAGGATTGTTAAAATGATTAAATGAGATATACATGTAGAGATGATTTTCTAAACTGTAATAAAACCATTCATCATTAATGGCAGATTATTATTGTGTGACACAAAATTGTGGAATAAAAAATTCTAAAACCAAGAGTAATTTTATGCTTTTATCAAACTGCTCTTCCAAAGAGCTTTAGAGAAGGTTATTTCCTCAAACTTTCCCACTTGTTACTAGATCTCACATTGGAGATGTCCATGAAGCTGTATCAAAGCTAACTGAAATAATTGCCTTTGAGCAAGCTCATCAGCAAGCATTTTAATATCTCTTGTTTTTGATATGGCCAAACTGAGAATTTTAACTTCACCAAAACCAAGGAAGCTAGCAGTTTTGCAAGAATTTAGATTCTCTGGTTAAAGGTAGAAGCTTCAATCTGGAGTTATACCACCAGGGCACCACTTATTGCTCGTGAACTTGGGCAAAGATATTTACCCAAGATGGGCCTCACTGACTTTGCTCATACAAAAGGTGATAATAATAGTATCTATTAGGATGTTGAGAGTGTTAGTTAAAATTTTTAGGAGCAGGGATGGCTCAGCGGGCTAAGTGCTCATTTTGCAGTCCCAGGGACCAAGGATCAAATCCTGGCCTTGGCCCACGCGGCCCCATATGCTGAACTGGGGAGTACCTCCAGTTCAGTTCTCACTGGAGTGAAACCCCAGCCCAGTTCCTGGCCTGTGCAGCCCTGTGCCCACCTGTGGAATGAAACTGTGGAAAAACTGATGATGTGCAACTATGGAGACTGTTCTGGGCCCTCCCCCTTCTCTCTGTCTCTGTCTCTGTCTCTCTCTCTGTCAAAAACTATAAAAATAAATCTTTAAAAAAAAAATTTTTTTTTAAGAACATGGAGACACCCTTGGCACATAATTAGCATTCAATATTCATTTTATACACTATATAACACATTTAAGTCATCCCCTTCTATCTCCTTCTTTTTTCTTCTCCATGGTTTCTTCTGTATTTGTTGCCTGCATCTATAAGGGCACTTTCTTTAGTTTGCATCCGTATATCTTCTAAGAAAGATGAAGACCAGACTTAAGTAGAAGTCTTACATGTACATAAAATGTTTTTGCTTTATTTATTAATGAGTAATGGCAAGAAGTTATACTTCCTGTCTGACTAGACAGTGGAATAAATTATTTGAAAAAAGAAAGGTCAGGAGAACTCAAAGGGAATCATCATAACATTTAGGCATACTCTATCATATTGTAGCAAAATCTGACAGGTGATCTCTTGACATAGGAACTTACCTTGTCTTTAACTGGAAATTTGGCCTTAGTATTCTCATCTACAAAACAGAGAGACTGACCTAGACAATCGGTGAAGCCCTGTCCTATTCTAATTCTTTGATTCTAAATAAGACTATAGGCTAAAATTACTTAGCTGTCATATATCACCTATAGCTTTTTAATCTTCTGCAGGCTTATAAATGTCAGTGTACACATCATTGAAAGGCAGAACTGTTAGTATAATACAAATGCAACACCAAATTACACATGCTGTAGTAAGAAATATTCATTAGTGAACTTATATCTTAAAATTTTAGAGCTATAGTTGGAATTAAAATATATCCAGAGGTGAAGCCATTTTATTTTCAAAATTCAATAGTTTTCCAAAGAGCTTCCATATTAATTGTTAGGAATTAGTCACTCTAACTGGCATAGTCTAATTAAGATTTTACTTAAAAACTCACTTTTCTCATTATAAAGCAATGTATGTTTATTATAAAATGTTTGAAAAACATAAACATGAATAAATAAATAAATACAGATCTATGTATTTACTAAATAAAAATCTTAAGTAAATGCAGTTTTGCTTCCTTCTTAGAAAGACCCATGGGTATTTTTCTGTATTTTTAAAATATCATCACAGATATGAGTTGAATGATAGAATAATATTGCAAGAGATGGACCTGCAAACTTTTTAAAATTAGCATTTATCATATTTTTAACAGCTACATAGAGCGATATGTGAAAATCTGGGAAAACTATGAAATAACAATTAGAATTCAAGCAGTCAAATAATAGCTATTTTACATGTTTGTATATATTGACTACAGCCTTAAAAAATCAACTTTCTTCAGGTATAATTTACATAAACTAACTGATACACATTTCAAGTATACTTTTAAGTGTATACTTCCATGATTTTGACACATGCATAATACCTGAGTAACAGCCACCATTATTGAGATATAGACCATTTCCATCATCCCCAGACAGTTTCCTCATGATCTTCTGTAATCCATTTCCTTTTCCTACCCCCTCCCCTAGGCAACAATTAATCTGCTTTCTGTCATTATAGAGTAATTTCACCTATTCTATAATAGAATTTCATCTATAATAATCAAAACTACACAACAATTTGTGTCTGGCTTTTTTGTTTAGCATGTTGTTACAGAGCTTTGTTCATGTTGTTGCATGTACTTCAAACTTTATTTATTGCCAAG
>PVKE010020955.1:0-27132 GCA_004027555.1 Craseonycteris thonglongyai
AGCGGCTACACAAGACGCGACATGTACAAAGGCGAAAGCTAGGGAAAAACTTATACATACGATATCGCACACATACCAACGAATATAATAAACCTGTGTAGATACTCAAACAATATTTTAAAATTCTAACAAATGTATAAAAATAAATTATAGTTTTACTTAGTGTTTATGAAAAACTTCTGATGCAGTCAAATAATGGTGGGCGCACACAAATCGGGCCATGGGTGCCATGGCGCCCACGGGCACGAGGTTGGGAATCCCTGCTCTAGAACAAGCTTCTCTGCTGCTTGTCTTTTTGGATACAATTAATTCAATGGTAGGTAGAGTCACAACATTTGTGGCAAATCTCAGTGCTCTTCTATTGCAGAATCATGCCAGTGGCTTCTATAGATGTAGAATAGTCATTGTCACTCTCTTTTTACTCAACTTATTAAAAACATTGTAGTCGCTACTGCCTCTCTTAGAGACTGAAAATTTGATAATGGGACACAGTTCAGTAGGCAACATGGATATATTCTATTTGCCCCACTAATCTCTAAAGCTGAGCGTGCCCAGACAATTCTATCAAGTGCCAGAGGGCTTTAGGAGATAATGCCCTTATATGTCCTGAAGACACAAGAACAGGGGCAAATACAGGTGCTTCATACCCCTAACATACTTATATCTGACCCACATTGGAAGTCCCAAGGTTCCCTCTGACTAGTTATCTGAAGCAAAAAATGGTGAAGCCTCATTTACACACATGATTTTGGCACCAGCTCAGAAAGGAAGAAAAGAAATGTCACACCCAGTGGTGATCCTAGTTCTCCTTTTCTAATTATAATCATAGCTTATTTTTAATTTTTTTGTCTTTATTCATCAGAATGCAGAGTACATGAGGGCAGGAATTTTTGTAGTGTTTTCAGTATTTACAGCAAGGTTTTGAATGGAATAAATATGAAATAAATTGCTGTTGAGTGAATGAAAAGAGGAATGAATATTTGAATTAATGTATTTCTGTTAAACGAAAATATATCAAAAAGGATGAGGATGGAAATAATAATTGGATGAGTTAAAAAAATAAATGATGAGAAAAATATAATGGGGAAAAATGGATAAAGGTATAAAAAACAATCTCAAAATATGTACCAGATGTTATGTTATATGGGTTGATGCTTTAGGCTCTATATTCTTTCTTCCAGTATCAGCCTGCTCTTGAAATAACTTCTAGTATAGTCTAGCACTGAGTGGATAGAAAGAGTAGTTGCACTACTCAGTAAAAAATAAATTGTAAAAAATAAATTGTTTTCATATCTAACTCATAGTGAAAAATATAATGATTTATGCAAAAATAGATATAGTTGGTTATGATATGTTACCTTGTCATTACTCCATCCTGTAGATGAATTACATTTAAGAAATGTAATTGCCCTGAGATACAGAGAGTGATCTGACTTATTTTCTTTTCAGCATTGACATTGGAGATACATATGAGTTGCTAATCAATGACTGACTTTGGACCTAACAATGAAAACCAGAGAATAAACCACATACCCAAGAAAGTCACACTGATCAGTACAGTGATTGCATTTTTCCTTGATCACTCTACTGTATAATTAATGGATAGGGTCCTGGAGCATGGAGCATGAAAACGAAAGGTATTTTAGATGTATTCTAGTTTTATGTAGTTTCTCCCTTTTCATTAAAATCAAGGTAAGGCAAAATGCCCCATGTAAATTCCCTAATTTATTTAAAGTGATAGAATTGATGTTTTTCAGAAAAATCTCATTTTATTCTATAATAGAATAATTTTTCAAATTGCTAAAGCTTTACATTTCTCTCAGGTGATTATTAAAAATGGTTGGTGGCTGCTATACTAATTACTATTTAATGCAAAGGACAAACCAGAGAATGATTATGGGAATAATAATATCCAGCAATTTTCTTCTACCTCTTTATCCAGCTTGCTGGGGATAGATACTCAAATCCAAGGAAGGTATTTATAGAGCACTTAATGAATCTGGCTGTGTGTGATATTTTAAAGCTATGAAAATTATATCTGCCACTGTACCCACTCACTGACTCTAATATTGTTGATAAATACACAGGGTTGACCTTGCATGAAACTCTTCCAGCTCGAAAAATTCTTTGTCAGATTTCTGTGTTCAGTGGCATATTTGAAATGCCAAACTTCCAAATAATTACAGAGATAACTGGAGAAAAATGTACTGATAATTAAGATCATCATTAGACAAATATATATTTTCCAATTTAGAGAAAAAAATAACATTGTATTTCTCAGAACAAAGGCTTTAAATTACTTCTGTAGGTATTTTTAGTTCTTTGACAACCAAAAGACCTTTCCCTTGATTAGGCCAGCTCCACAAGGAGGACTTGACAGTGCCCTCTCTTTTCTTAGAGGCAATGCTTCCAGGACTATTTACGAATATGAAGTCACATGTGTTAATTTTTATTTGAAGATCTGCTTGAATTGAAAGTATTGAGAAATAGTACACTGAATGTGGTAGAAGCTGATTTCTCTAAAACTATTATTAAGTCAATAGTGTATTTTATCATTCAGGGTGTTTTAAAAACCAAGAAATGTGGTATAAAGATAGAAAACAAAAATGTATGTTGCATAATTAGGTTTATAACCTGAAATTTTCTTTAATTCTAATAATTATGTTTAGTTTTGTGTTAAAGAATGTTAAATATTAAATATGGAAGGCATACAGGGGAGTCAGAAAATTTCTGAGAATTTCAATGTCTGCCTTGCTTGTGTCTAAACTTGATGGGGGACAGGGCCAGAATGTTAATGTTTACACCACTATTCCAAAACCAGACCCCTGTCCTCTGTTCTATTTGCATTAATTCCTGACTTTATTATTGATTTTTTAATGAACTTGCCTTCATTCATGTTGTCTAAATTAATGACTTTGTAATATTAATCTTAAACACCTCTGATTTCAGAATTACTAATATATGTAATCTCTGATATCTGGGCATCAGCTTTTCTAAAGATATTATATTAGTTCATCTGTAAATTTTCAAAATCTGCAACTGCACTGGGTAGGAAAGGCTTCATCCCAGCTTTAGTCTCTCTCAGTGCAATCTTTATCCTTTTTCTTTAAAGCAAGCACCAGTCTTGCTTGAATAATAAATGTTGAATAATAAATATTGAAAGCCCACTATTTTATTTTCCTACTAGGTTCTTAAAGGCTGGCAGCCAAATACATACATCTCTATACCTTTCCCCAAGCAGAAGGTTGTATAAATCTCCTTTTGGAAACCTGACCAATCCTCTATAAAAGACTTAAGGATTGTTATATTGGGGGTTTCTTAATGAGATGGACCAGTCAGGTCCTGTTAGAATGATGGTCATAGGTATAAAAGAAAACTAAATATGACTTAAATATTAATGAATAGCCAATGATTGCTGAGTTGAGGAAAGCATTTAAAATAAAAATCAAAGATCTAAATAGACAAAGAGGAAAAAAATTAGGTGAAAGACAAAGAGACTATAGAGAAAGAAAAAATTTACAATATCCCATCACTAATATCATCAGAGAGATTAAGGATTTTATTGAATCCATGAAATTATAACATGTAAAAACAAAAAACAAAAAACCAAAAAACAGACTATCCTGGAAACAAAAAAAGAAGCTCTTGAAAATTAAATACACAAGGATGAAAAATAAAGGCTCAATATTAAAAAGTAAGGTGAAGATATAATATCAGATAAAAATAATTAGGAATAGGAAACAGAAGAGATAAGAAAATTAGAAGACCTGTAGGGGAGATTCGACTTGCAAATAATAATTCTAAAAAGAGTAATGTAATACAGATATTATCCAACTACTAACTGAAATAAATTTCCCAAGAAAGAACAATTTTCAAATTGACAGGGCCCATTTCAGTGCCCGGCAAAGTTGATTAATATAGACCCACAACAAGGCATTCATTAATGAAATGAAATTTCAAACATAGAGAAAATACTGGCTAAAATTTCTAAAAGGGAAAGTGAATTGTTTAAAAGTGGAAACCAAGAGTCAATAAAAATGTTTTTAAAATTTTAAGAGAACTTCATTTCTAATTAAAATGTTCACCCAATCACTTTTTAAAAAACGTAAACATGAGCTAGAACGAAGATCATTATTAGACACAAGATCTCAACAAATTTACCTTCTATACACGTGCCTCAGGAAACGAGGAATATGCTTCCTCAAAAATTGCAGTAACTCAGACAGAGAGACACAAGTAATTCAGAAACTAGTGTCCAACTTTGGAAAGAGGTGAGGCAATACATATACAGCCCAAGGTGAAGTGTAATCAGCCTGTCTCTGGAGAAAATTGACCGAATTGGAACAAGTGAGGAAGCACCACTGGAATTTCATTAAAAAAACATAAAATTGTTTGAAAAAAATGGATTTGACAATATTGAAAAATGTCATTACACTGAGAGGACATTAGTGTGGAATTGATACTAAGTTCATGGAACACAAAACAAATGTATGAAAAAAGAAAGTTGCTATCTTTAGAGATGTGGAAGAAAGAAAAAGCAAACACAATACAATGAATGCATTAGTCCATGGCTCTGATGTGACTAACATTGACGTAGCCATATTAACGTGACATTGAATATTATCTAACCAAATTTAATATATAAATATATTAAGGGAAAGAAATGTGTCTATGTATTTTGTAGAGCAGGAAGGCATGCTAGATTCTCAGCTTACAAAGTGGAGGTCAAAAGAATAGACCTAACAAAAAGAGAGAGAAAAAGCAAGACTGAGAAGGAAAGGAGAGGGAGTGGGAGAGAAAGAAAGAATTAATGTGCATACTACTTAGATATGTTAGATTAAAAATAAAAGATTTCACTGGAAAAATTTAAAACTGTTGCCTCTATAGATCAGGGAATGGAAAAGGAATTATGAAATACCTTTCCTTTACTTCCTTTTTTCTATTGTGGCAAGCTTTGCAGTCTAATTATTCATGGTAAATATAAAACTAAATTAAATAGTAATAAGGTCTGTAATCAAAATTTTAAAAGCATATATTTACCATTTTCTTGTTTTATGTTGTTACGTCTCTTCTCTACCCAACCTATTTTCATTTCATTGGTTTTATAATCCACTTTGAATTTGCAGAGTTAGGATTAGTTTCACCTACATGTCGTTACTTAACTAAGACATGGACTTGATACTCTTTATTTAAACGAAATTCAAAGTTAAATACCAGCACAGTGTTGAAACTTTGGTTTCCACTATGTGGCTTCTAAGCCATCCTTAGTTTATGACCTCGTGGTCTGGAGCTGTGGGAGTTCCAGTCATCACGTGAGTATGCTGCCTTCAGGATGGAGGTAAGGGAATAACATAGTAGCAAAGGACTTGTGCCAGAGTATTCTTAGGTGTTTCCTTGAAGTAATGCAACATACTTGCTTAAGCTGCATTGCCAAACACTTACTTGCGTGGTCTCATCTAGCTGAAAAGGAAACTAAGCAATATATTCCTTTTTCTTATTACATGCTGTGCTCTATAAAGTGGGGGTCCTTTTACTAGAGAATGAGAATGGATAACGGGTTAGGCAACAAGCAGTCTCTGTTACGCAGTTTGCTCTCTTGAAGTATTTTAATTTTCTTCTCTATGAATTCAATACTTTGTAAACTTTTTTTTATATGAAAATGATAAGCCCAAACTTTTAAATATTAGTAACACTGATAGTTCACTCTTTAGAATATTTGAGCCATACAATGAATCATCAGAAGGTGATGGTAATTTTATAATTCACATTTGTCTTGTCTTCCCCTAAGATGAAAACAAAATGGAAAATTTACTTTCTTATTGCTACAGAGCCTCTCAGACAGGTTGAGAATTTATATAACTGTCACAGAATAACCCAATATAATGTTAATGACACTGTTCTTGCATTTTGCTTAACAAATTGCTGATTAAATGTGGCAATATTTCAATAAATAAACATACTAATATTTTATATAATAAAAATATACACTTCCTTTCACTCTCAACAAATTCAACTCTTTTAAAAAAAGAGTTGTAGTCGAAATAGCTTTCAAAAACACTATTTAGATATATTATACTAATCCCCAATTTATTTTCTTAAAAGAATACAATTATATTTTAGCAATATTTCTAGTGTACAGAACCTAATACAACCACTCAGAATTACTTTTCATCTTTTTACGGTAGCTGAATGAAGATTTTGCTTTTTGGAAATCAGATTCTGTGGACTGACTGGTAGCAATGAAGATTGTTTGTTTCTAAATCAAAGTTATTGAAAATTCATATGAAATAGTGTATGAGAGGAAACAACCAGAGCAATTTTTATTTATATTGTGGTAAAACACACATGATATATAATTTGCCATCTTAACCATTTTTAAGACTACAGTTCAGTGGTTTACTTATTTTCTCTTTGTTGTGCTACCAGTCTCCATAAATTTTCATCTTGGAAAACTGAATATTCTCATTTGCCTCTCCCCAAGGCACTGGCAACCACCATTTGACTTTGTGTTTCTATCAGCTTAACTACTCTCCATATATATGTGAAATTGTACAATATTTATTTTTTTGTGATTGGCTTCTTTCACTTAGCATAATGTCCTCAAAATTTACGCATCTCTTAAATGGGGTCTTTGTTATTACATCTTTCTTTTTGGCATTGTGCTTTATCCGAAAAAAATAATTTCATATTTAAATGTAGCTCTTGGTACTATATTCTCAACAGTTAATTAGTTGAAATTATGACATAGTATTTATTTGGTTAGCAACCAATATAGTTTTTCTATTTCTGTTTTTTTTTTCCTTCTACTTTTCAGTATTTATTTGGTTTTAAAAAGGCTCTATTAGGGCATATATAAATAATAGTACATATTCAATTTGTATAATTTGATGGGTATGGATATATGAAAATATAATACCTGAGATACCATTGCCATATGTACCTGAGTAGATAAAAGACATATCCAACACCTCCCAAAGATTTTTGTTTCCATTCATTTTTGTTTTGGTTGTTTTAATGTATTTTTCTGCGTGCAAAGTTAGAGCACTTGACATGAGATATACCTTTTTAACAAATTTTGAAATGTAAACTACCGCATTGGTAACTATACATGCTATGTTGCACAACCAATCTCTAGAACTTATTCATCTAGAATAACTAAAATTTTATATTTATTGAACAACTCCTTATTTCCTCTACTCTCAAGCCTCTGGAAATCACTATTAGATTCTCTGTATCTCTGAGTCTATTTTAAATACTTCATATAAATAGAATTTTGTTCTTTGTATTTGTATTTCTGTAATCAACTTATTTCACTTAGCATAGTGTTTTCCATGTTCATGCATATTGTCACAAGTGGCAGAATTTACTTGATTTATTGTATGTATAAACCACATTTAAAAAATAAATATAATCATCATCTTAACATGTGTTAGGTAACATCTCATATGATTTGCACTTTTATAATTAATAATGTTGAGCATTATGAATATATTTTATATACATATTGGTCATTTTGTTTCTTATTGTTTAGTTGTAGGAGTTACTTACATATTTTTGAAACTAACCCCTTATCAGATCTATGATTTTTATATCACTTTCTACCATTGCATATTTTGCCTTTTAATTCTGTTGATTGTATCCTTAGTTGGGAAGAACTCTTTAGTGTGATGTAGATCCTCGTATCTATTTTTGCCTTTGTTTCCTGTGCTTTTGATGCACTATCCAAGAAATTATTGGCAAGATAAGGATACTTCCAGAAAAGAAAACTGTAGGCTAATATATTTTATGAATAATAGATACCAGGGGAAGCCGGGATGGCTCAGTGGGTTAAGCGCTCACTTTGCAGCGCCAGGGACCGGGGATCAAATCCCGGCCCCGGCCCGTGCGGAACCATATGCTGAACTGGGAGCTCCCCCAGTTCAGTTCTCTCTCTGTCTCTGTATCTCTCTCTCTCTCTCTCTCTCTCTCTCTCTCTCTCTCTCTCTCTCTGTCAAAAATAAAAATAAATAAAAAAATATATATTTAAAAAAAAAAAAAATAACTATTAATAATAGATACCAAAAATTCTCAGCAAAACATTAGCAAACCAAATTCAAGAACAAATTAAAAGTATTACACTTTATGACCAAGTGGAATTTATCTGTGAGATGCCACACATATAAATTAATAAATGTAATTTATCAGATGAGTGAAATGAAAGATAAAAATGACATGATCATCTCAATAGGTACAGAAACAAACCAGTTGTCAAAATATAACATCCTTTCATGATAAAAGTTATTAACAGACTAGGTAGAGGAAACATACATTAATATATTATAATAAAGACCATATACAACAGAATCACAGCTAACATTATGCTCAATGAAGAAAAATTGGAAAGGTTTTTAACTGATCCTGTCAGAACAGGAACAAGACGAGTTTGCCCACTCTTACCACTCCAATTCAAAAAGAGTACTCAAGTTGGAAGAAGTCCCATTCATTTATTTTTGCTTTTACTTCCCTTGCTTTTATTTTTTAAAGATTTGTTTTTATTGCTTTTTTGACAGAGACAGAGACAGACAGAGAGATACAGAGAGAAGGGGGAGGGCCCAGAGCAGTATCCATAGTTGACAGCATTAGTTTTCAATATAGTTTCACTCCACAGGTGGGCACAGGACTGCGCATGGTAGGAACTGGGTCAGGAGCCTCCCGCACAAGCCCCAACAAGAACTGAACTGGGGGCACACCCCAGTTCAGCATATGGGTCCACCTGGGTTGGGGCTGGGATTCGATCTTCGGGCTCCATGGCTGCAAAGCAAGTGCTTAACCCACTGAGTCATCCCAGCATCCGCTACATTCCTTGCTTTTGAGATCAGGTTCATAAAGTCCTTCCTGAGCCCGTCTGTAAGTTTAGTGCCAATGTTTTCTCCTATACAGTTTATTGTTTCAGGTCTTATTTGGAGGTCTTAAATCCATCTTGAGTTAATTTTGGTATATGGTGACAGATTGCAGTTCAGATTCTTTTGCATGTGGTTTTCTAATTTTCCCAGCACAATTTGCTAAAACGGCTTTCTTTTCTCTACTGTATATTTTTCACTCCTTTGTTGGAAATAATCTGTTCATATATTTGTGGGTTTATTTCTGGGTTTTCAATTTTGTTCCATTGGTCTGTGTATCTGTTTTTGTGCCAATACCGATCTGTTTGATTATTGAGGCTTTGTAGTACAGATTAAAGTTAGGTAGTGAGGTACCCCCAGCTTTATTCTTTTTTCATAGGATAGCTTTGGTGATTCTGGATCTTTTATGGTTTCATACAAATATGATAATTTTTTACTCTATTTTTTGAAAAGCAAAAGCAAGGGAAGTAAAAGCAAAAATAAATGATGGGATTTTATTAAACTAAAAAGCTTTTGTACAGCAAAAGGAACCATCAACAAGGCAAAGAGGCAACCAACGAATTGAAAGAAAATATTTTCAAACAATGCCTCTGATAAAGGGCTAATATCTAAAATATATAAATAATTTGTACAAGTCAACAACAACAAAAACAAGCAAACCAATGAAAAAATGGGCAGAAGACCTAAACAAACACTTTACCTATGAAGACATACAAATGGCCAATAGACATGAAAAAAAGCTCAGCTTCATTGGCTATTACAGTAAGGCAAATCAAAACCACAGTGCGATACCACCTTATACCTGCTAAAATGGCTATAATCAACAAAACAGAAAACAAAAGTGCTGGAGAGGCTGTGGAGTAAAAAGAAACCTTATATACTGCTGGTGGGAATGCAAGTTGGTATAATTGCTATGAAGGACAGTATGGAGATACCTCAGAAAACTGGGGATGGAGCTACCCTATGACCCAGCTATCCCCCTTTTGGGTATCTACCCAAACAACTTCAAAACCTTAGTCCATAAAAACACATGTACCCCAATGTTTATTGCAGTGCTGTTCATGGTGGCTAAGACATGGACACAACCAAAGTGCCCCTTGATAGTTGACTGGATAGAAAAAGTTGTGGTACATATATACAATGGAATATTACTCAGCGATAAGAAAAGATAAAATTCTGACATTTGCCATTATGTGGAACTTGAGATCATTATGTTAAGTGAAATACGCCAGGCAGAAAAAGCTCAGATCCACATGACTTCACTCATTTGTGGAATATAAAACTGAAAGCAACAATGAAAGAAAGTCCCATGGACATGGTAAATGGTTACCTGAGGATAAGTGGGGAGAGGGGTGGGAGAAGAGGGAGGGGGAGCTAATATATGGTGATGGAAAGAGTTGTATACCTGGAACCTATGTAATTTTTGCTAACCAATGTAACCCTAATAAGTCTAACAAAATATATAAATAAAAAAATAAATAAAATAAAATAAAATAAATATAAAAGAATACTCAAGTTCCTAGCTAGAGCAATTAGGCAAATACAGAAATTAAAATGCATTCAAATTGGGAAGGAAGAAGTAAAATTATTGCTGTTTTCTGAGACTATGATATTATATAAAGAGAATTTTAAAAAGTCAATTGTAAATGGTTTGAATTCATCAATGATTTTTTAGTACAGTGGCTGGTTACAAAATCAAGTGAAATAAATCAATGACGTTCCTTTACACTAATGATGAAGCACCAAAAAAAAGAAATAATGAAAATTATTTTAACCACAATAGCATCAAAACAATAAAATATTTAGAAATAAATTCAACTAAATAAGTGAGAGATCCATACGAGTACAATGAAAACTAAAAGACTTTGCTGAAAGAAATTAAAGAAGACATAAATAAATGAAAAGGCATTTCATGTTCATAGATCAGAATAAATATTGTTAAATATTGTTAAAATGTCCATACTATTCAAAGCCATCTACAGATTTAATGCAATGCCCATCAAAATACCAAACGATTGACTGTGTTCTTGAGTTTTTGTTTCTTAGTTACAGTGGTTTGGTAGTTACCTAAGGTAAGGGGGGAGGTGGTTGGGAGAGTGGGGTGGAGTGTGGAGGGGGCATCAAGTGTACGGTGATAGAAAGAGAGCTGATTCTCAGTGATGAGCACATAATGCAATGTATAGACAATGTAATATAGAACTGTACACCTGGAAACTATGTAATTGTTACAAACCAATGTCACTCCAATAAATTTAATAATAAAAAAATATATGCCAAATGTATTCTTCACAGAAATAGAAGAAAAAATCCTAAATATTGTGTGGAACCACGGAGGATTCTGATTAGCCAAAGCAATCATGAGAAAAAAAAGAACAAAGCTAGAGGTTTTATACTTTCTTATTTCAAACTATAATGTAAAGCCAAAATAATAAAAACATGTGACACTGACACAAAATAGAAACATAGACCAGTGGAACAGAATAGAGAGCTCAGACTTAAATCCCACAAATAGTTGACAAGGGAGCCAAAAACACTCTATGAAGGACGGGTAGTTTCTTCAACAATTGGTGCCAGAAAACTGGAAAACCATATGCAGAACAATAAGACTGGATCTCTATTTCACAAAACTCACAAAATTAATTTGAAATGGATCAGAGATTTAAACATAAGAACTGACAACATGAAACCCCTAGAAGCAAACACAATGAATTTGTTTGTTGATATTGGCCTTGGCAAAGATTTCTTAGACATGCCTAAAGCACAAACAACAAAAGAAAAATTCAAAAATTGGGACTATATTAAACTCAAAAGCTTCTGTACAGCAAAAGAAACAAAAATAAAACAGAAGTCATCAGAGTGGGAGAATACATTTGTGAACCATATATTGAATAAAAGATGAATGTGCAAAATATATAAAGAAATAACTACTTGGTAACAACAACAGCAACAAAAACAAAGATGTCAATCAGATTTTAAAAATGGGCCAAAGAACTAGAAGACTAGTTCAAGTGTTGTTCAACTTTCCTGGTGAGTTACATGGGACATTAACTATATTTCAGTCCTGCACAATAGCACCAGGTGACAATATGTGATATTTTAAGGTTAGTTTTTCAAGAATAATTCAATTAAAATAAGAAAAACATGTAGCTGTTTATTTTTAAAACCACTTACAGATTTTTCATCACCTTAATTTAGTTTACTGTTTTTTAGATTTATTTTATTGTTTTTGACAGAGAGAGACAGAGACAGAGAGAGACAAGAGGGATGGCCCAGAGCACTCTTCGTAGTTGAACATCATCAGTTTTTGACATGGTTTTATTCCATACAGGTGGGCAGGGGCTGCACAGGGCAGGAACTTGGCCCGGGGGCCTTCCACATGGAAGGCACACCCCCTTGAGCCAGCGGTCAAACTAGGGGGTGAGAACTGAACAAGGGGCTTCCTGCATGGGAAACACAACTCAGTTAAGTACCGGTATATGGGTTTGCACAGGCCGGGGCCTGGATTTGATCCTCATTCCCTGGGGCTGCAAAGCAAGCACTTAACCTGCTGAGCCATCCATCCCACTTTCCCCTTAAATTTAGTTTACTATTATTGAATAAATTTAGGAACTTAATTTTAATTCTAATTTTCAGATTTGCAATACATTTTTGTCAAGAAATTACATATCTTTTCTTTCAGTAGTAGTATATCAAATGGTAATAATAGAAGTTATTTCAAGGAATAAAGTAATTTTAACCCTGATATACACATGTTAAAAGAAGATTCACAGGATACTTTTGGTCAAGATATGAAATTTTTTTCTTTTAGCATATATTAAATAGTGATAATGGAAGTTGTTTCATGGAAATAAAGACCAAAAGAGGTTTTACTCAGAACTATTATCCCTCATACCTTAAATTTATTTTGTCGCTATAATATATAATTGTTGGCTTCTGTTTCTCTGCTTGAGTAGTGGTCACACTTACACTTAGAATTGTATCAGTTTCTACTGTCATGACACCTACCCAATGCAGTCAAGTTCAGTTTAAAGCTCTAGAACATCAGTAGTCTTGCAGAATTTCCAAGCAAGAATCAGAAGATGATTTTTAAATAATAATTATTTATTAAGAAATTAAAAACATTGAGACAAATCTAAAGTCTCTGATCTTAAGCAGCAAAGGCAGAGTTAGAGAGCAGGTTTTTCACAAGTACACTCCATTCTTTAATTTATTTGCTTTTCAGTTTTTAACTGGAAGGCCTAATGTGGGTTACAGAAGCAGAAAAATATTTAGATTAAATATATATGCCCTTATAAATAGAACGTGGGCCAACTATCCCCTAAATGTGCAGGACTGTTTATTTTCATTAAAGATTCTGTCAAGTCCTTAATAACAAAACTGAACAAAATAAAATAAAATCACCTCTAGGCACAAGTAGAAAATCAAAACATCAGTTAAGGAGAAAACAACAAAAGAAGTATTAATTGAGAATACCCTTTTATAGCCTTTTCCCCCTCCCTCAAAGGATTTATGGTTAATGAGAACTTCAGCATAGACTCTGTATTGCTGAGCAGGTAACTGTCACTTTTTCCCTAAACCTCTCCGGTTCCTATTACTGACGTTCTTGTCGTTACTCTTAACCCCTGTTCTAAGGTATCTACAGAGACAGCTTAGAAACAGACAAGCAAACAAACAAACAAACAAACTTGATTACTGCTTTCCGATTGACAATATAAAGAAGAAAGATACTAATGAAATGTTTTAGGGATGTGTTAATGAAAAGGTAAATCGCCCCATTTCAGCAGACTATATGAGCATATGATGTATGACAATTAAGTTTGTGAATTTGCCACCATGTGCTTACCTTGGCAGCACTGTATAAACAACTTGCTAGCTTTCACAACCTTGGTATAACAGTGTCTCACAGGTGTGTTCATGTTGATGTGTGGTGGTGTCTTACTGAATGGCGTTCATTATTGTAGTGTGTTTGAGTGCTGTTGCGAGAACGTTGGATTTTGAATTATATGAACAAGCCAACATTGATTTTCTTGTTCAATTTGGCAAGGGTTGGGGAAGCCGGGATGGCTCAGCTGGTTAAGTGCTTGCGTTGCAGCCCAGGGATCTGAGGATCAAGTCCCTGCCCTGCCCTTGGCCTGTGTGGACTCATACGCTGAACTGTGCTGTGCTTCCCATGTGGGAGGCCCCCAGTTCAGCCCCCAGCTCATGGGAGCATGCCTTCCATGCAGGAAGCCCCAGCTCAGTTCCTGCCCTGCATGCCCCCCCCCCCCCAATGTGGAACAAAATCATGTCAAAAACTGATGACGTACATACAGCTGTGGAGACTGCTCTGGGCCCTCCCCCTTCTCGCTCTCTCACTTTCTCTCTCTCTTTCTCTCTGTCAAAAACAATAAAATAAATCTTTGAAAAAATTAGGGAGACTTTCCTTAAACAATTTTTTTGCAAGAGTGGAAGTGAAATCAAGGACAGACTAGTTCAAGTTGATGGGAATAATGCCATAAAGAACACAGCAGTGTACAGATGGACTAAATATTTTTCTCAGGGGAGAGAAAAAGTCACTGAGGAAAAGAGGTTAGGTGGCTAGTAATGAGCAGGACTGATAAAGTCATTGCAAAAATTTGTCAAATTGTGCATCAAAATAATTGACTGGCTGTGAGACTTCGATAAAGAAACAATTAGGAAGATCTGAACTGAAAATCTTGGCATGAGAAAAGTGTGCAAAAATGGTCCTGAAGGAACTCAGCAATGAACAAAAGTACCGTAAGGGAGAGTCAAAGTTTGCCAAGATCTTTTGGAAAGGCAAGACAGTGTTTTGGGTCACTATATCACTGGTGATGAAATATGGATATACTGATATGACTGTGAAATAAAGGGTCAAAGTGCACAATGGAAGTCAGCCAATTCTTCATGACCAAAAATGTTTTATAACCAAATAAAGAGTTGAAACAATGTTGCTAATTTTTTTAGTATCAGAGGGATTATTCATTATGAATTTATACCATCTGGACAGTCACCCAAGTTGAGTATTTGGACGTGCTAAAAGGGCTGCTTAAAAATTTTAGATGAAAAGGACCTGGATTTTTCACCAACTCATGGTCTTGCTTCATGACAACACACTCGCTCACATGGCACTGTCTGTGAGGAAGTTTTTAGCCACTAAATAAATAACTGTAGTGGAGCATCCTCCCTACTCACCTGATCTCAGCCCCAATGATTTTTTTCTTTACGTACAAGTAAAGGACATATTTAAAAGAAGATACTTTGATTAAATTCAGAACATCAAGAGTAATAGGACAACAGCGCTGATGACCATTCCAGAAAGAGTGCCAAAATTGCTTTGAAGGGTGGACTAGGCGCTGGCATCAGTGCGTAGCTTTCCAAGAGGACTTTAAAGAGGACCTTAATGATATTTAGTAATAAGGTATGTTTTTTTTTTTCTAGGATGAGTTAGCTAAATTATCAGAAATCGTATTAAATTTATAACAGCATTTAAAAATGTTAATTGAGTTTGGTTTAAGTAAGGTTTACAATGAGCTCAAACATTAACCAAAATATTATTGCAATTGGAATTTTAATTTCTTTGATTTTTTAACATAAATAATTAAGTTTTTAAGTTCAAATTAAGTTTAACTTTCTTAAAAACTATGTATTAATAAAATTCAACTTGGTTTACAGTTATATTTATTCAGCTCTACTAAATATTACAGTTGCTAAATTAAAACATTTTTACCTCATATTCAATTTATCACATTTTCTTTTCACAATTAAATTCTAAGTTTATTAACATGTCAAATATGAACATTGGTGCTATAAGGGATGATGAGCTTCTTTTAACCTGAAAATGTTTCTAGAAGGTGAGGTGATGCCATAGTTGAATTAAGATAAGCTGGAGAACATGTACATTTTGCTTCTTTTTCTTTTGGTCTTTCTTGATTTGGGGGAAAATTCTGAAACCTTATCCTGTATCACCATACTAAGAGGATTAAAATAAAAAATATTTCAGAAATCATCTTTAAATTAAAAGAAAAAAGGGGGTCAAGTTTGGGGAGAGGTTTTACAGACTGTTGTGGTAACCGTGGAAATCACTCATAAGAGAAATATAAGGAGGAAGGAGAAACTAGAGGGATTTGAAACCATAAGTAAACCTGCTTCTCTCTCTCTAGTCTTTCTAAGGAAAGCTCTTGTCTGGTATAGAATCTTTTTAGTATTTCTTTTTCTATCTGATTTATGCCCCTTAGAGTAGGTATTAGCAACTCTTAACTATTCCATAATGCTGATTTATTATGTTGTATTATGACTGTATGCTATCTTTCTCTGCTATATTTAATTGGTTAGCCATGGGACCTTCACGTCTCACAATTGGGTGATTCTTTGACTTTTAAAGGCTTTTATTCCTCTTTTTAATTTTCTGTGGGTTATTATGCTGTTTGTCTGGTTGGAGTGTCAGGGTTTCTTCAGGATCTAGGACACAGATCACAATCACAAAAACAGTGTTCTACGATGATTCATTTTACTTCATTATTTATTACTAAATTGTCTTTGAAGTATTACAAAGGAGAGATTGGGTTTTTGAAGAAAAATATATATCATATTTGAGGGGAACTATATATATAATCTAATGTCCATTCGGGCTACATTACAAATGACAAGTTGGAGGCTAAGAGAGACTCAATGAATTTATGAAAGATCATACAGTGAAATAGGACAAGAACTGGGATTATTCAGGATTAATTCTCAGATCTCCTAATTCCTCATCCAGGGCTCTTTTCATTTCCTTCTCTCTCTCTCTCTCTCTCTCTCTCTCTCTCTCTCCCTTCTCTCTTTCTGTTGTAAGTAAGATCAGACTTGAGGGATGAGAATTTGATTTCTACAGTGAGCAAGAAACTTGAGCTAAGGTGTGGAGGAGAGTACAGGAAATTTGAGACTCTTTTTTTTGGTCTAAAATTACCCATAGCTTTTATTTGTATTCTTAGTAGGATTCTTCCTAAAGATAGTACTTGAAAGAAGGAGCAGTGTTATTCAAACAACATTTGTTCATTGAATGGTGAGGTAATAACTTACCCCAATTTTGATATTTACATTCTTTCAGGTATTTAGACATGAGAAGAGTCATTTGAAGATTATTGGGAAAAGGTTTTTTGGGTTCATTATATTGTTATTATTTTTCTGATAATTGTCAAATATAATCTTTGCCTATGCTAGGAGCCTTGTTTTGGCAATAGTCCATACCATTATCAGTGTATCAGGAGAGAAGGCAAGCAAAAGATCATGCAAAAATCAATATTTCCTCTTTTGTTTCATCTTATTTATGAGTGAGATGCACACAGGAGGTCACCAAAGCAGAAGTAGGATAAATGGGTTTGCAAATTTTAATTGGGTCTCTTTGGCTCCTGACAAAGAGTTCTGTGGGTTCAATTCTTCTGAAGTTAAAGGAATAAGTTGAATGTTTTCAGAAGGGTATTAACTTGTTTTTTCTTTCAATTGCTTTTTCCCAAGCACTTTTTAACCTGTTGAGTTTCATAGTGTAATTATGTAGAATTATTTCTACCTGCAGTAATTGTTTATACATTTGGTTAGTCTTCATTTCTCTTTAGAAGGAAAGAAAAATGAGTAGATTCTTTTATTAAATATGGCTAATACAATCTCACCAATATTTTCTTTATATTTTGTACTATTTCATGCCAGTTTTACTCTGTTCTTATATCTGTTTTATTTAATGACATTCTGCAGTTTTGATTTTCATCCAAGTCCAAATATTGACTTAGAAAGAGTTTTGGAGGCTTGAGTTGGGCAAATATGATGACAAGTAGGAACTAGCATTATTGTTTAAAGCAACTATATTGGCTAGAATTTCCCTAGATTCTTTATATACATTATTTTATTATTCAATGGATTTTCAAAACAAACAAACAAACAAATAAGCAAACTCATTTATAAAACCTATATAATTTTACTAACCGATGTCACTTCAATAAATTTAATAAAGATAAAAAAAAGTTAAAAAAAAACAACCCAACTCCCTGGAGGTTTCCAACTTCATTTGCAAGATGAATAGTAAGAGACTGTGCTGGCATTTGAATATATATATATATATGTATATATATATGTGTGTGTGTATATATATATACATATATACATATATATAAGCAAGGCCTTTAATCTTTGTATTTTAGTAGAATTTTCTGTTGTGTTACCTCATATGTTAATAATTTGACATGAAAAATGGTTTTCCATGTTCTAATAATATTTGTTTGGAATAAACAAAGATACAGCAGTCTTTTTATTGATGACCTTCTCAGAGCCTTTACTGTATTTATGTTCAAAGCAAGTATATTGGCCATATCTGGGTGGGCACTATTTCCCAAATTTACTTGACCTTCTAGAACTCTAGAGGAGAATTTCTTAAAAGTTGTTCTTACTGTATTGAGAAAACTACACAAGGGAAAATATACAAGGGAAAATATACAAGGAAGATTGTTGCCCCACAATTATGCTCCTCCAGTCATGATAAATTGTTCTCAATAGACATTGAAGAGGGAAAGTTTTCTTAGTGTACCCATCTGCAAATCTCATGTGTTTTGCATATATGAATATAACTTTTGTCATGGAACACTCCTCCTGAAGGACCTGTTTACAAGCTATGAGGAAAAGTTGTCCTAAACCTAGTTTTCTTCTTAGCTATCCTCTTAGATATTATGAACTGTATTTGATAGAATTGGCCAAAAGGAAGTAAAAATTCTGAGAGTATCAATCAGGGTCCCGATATTATGTTTTAACTTAAACTAGGGTAATAAACTCTAACCAAATGTCAGAGTTCATACTAATATGTTGCTATAAAATAAATCTGTAATTTCACAATACAAATTATACAAGTATCGACCCAACAAGAAATAATCATTAGAAAAATGTCTGCACTCAGTATGCTCCCTGGTGTTGTGGCTGCATTCAAAAATATGTCTTTCATGTTCTTCCACTACAATTGGTTTATCCTGCAACCACAGCACTGCCTGTGCTGCTGATGTCTCATGCTGCTGCTTCTCTGCTAAGCAGGTCCTCTTCTTCTCTAATAGTCACTGATGTTCCACACTGCCTCTGAATCCTTTCCAGGCCACCTCTCTAACTCTCAGACTGGCTTCACGGTAGAAGACATCTGACAAGCAGGTTGCTCAAATCGTTTCCACATTTAAAAATTAGAAAAATTTAGTCTCAGAAAGAGATATGTATTTCTGTCCTCCTTTCCCACCCTTGTCCTCATTTTCTACCTTCATTATCCTCTTTCCAAGACTACTGACTGTGAAAACAACTCTTCATTTATAACACAGGATACGGGTTGACTCTACGAACCCACCAAAGCAATCAAAGTAGACTAGTTTCTGCACTTCTCTAAAATTCAGGTTATTTAGTCTCACTATAGTGTGTAGGTCTTAGGGTGGTTCAGATAAAAAACAAAACAAAACAAAACAAAAAAACGCCAACACCATTACAAAGTGGTTGTGTTTCTCTTCCATTATGAACAGAAGTTAACAGTTGTATATCACTTTTCTGCCCTTCTAAGGGTGTGCATAAACTCCTGTGTGTAAAAGCATAAACTGCTCAAATAATGGCACACATGTAAGGAGAAAGATTCCAACTCTTCAAGAAGTAAGAATAACCTAGCACCAGGATGTCTTAAACTATATAGTGGATGGAGGGAAGCCCCAAAGCTGAGTTGTTTGAATGCACACTGATGTCCTTATGAACCACTTATCCTATTATTAAAAAAAAAAAAAAGTAAATTTCTGATCTCCACATACAGAGATTCTGATTTAGTAAGTGTAAAGTAGGCTTTAGGAATCTGTATTTTCAAATATCACCAAGCAACTTTGAGATTGGAGATATAGAAATTAAGATTTAGAAAATGTAGTATGAAAAAATAAAATCAATTTCCAGAGTGCTGAAATAAATATTGAAGTAAAAGTAACATTATTAAGGCGATTATAAAACTTTTTAATCTGAAACATCTTCACATTATTTCACTACAGTTATATGTTCACAAACAACGAATTGGTACTTGTTTTGCATAGGCATAATCTGACGTGCCTATTCTCTGCTTCTCCAAATTCTTCATTCTAAAAAAATATGAAAAAACTGCTCTTCTCTCAAGCAAAAAAGAAAACATTTTTAGAAAAATGATGTTACAATGTTATAATTAGAGCACCACAATAGTGTTTTAGTTGCTATGCCAGTCTTCGTTCTCTTTCTCATCAAATCCATACTAAACGTATGGGTGCCAGTACCCCAGTTCAGTCTCTTTGTTGACATCCTCTATCTCAAACACTCTTAGTAAAGCACCACCCCAACATTAAAAGCTCCATTATTGTACTAATACATTCATTATTACTTTTCACTTCTCTTTTAGAAGCAATGCGCTTTAGCCAAAGAGTGCTATTAATTTTGTTTTAATGTTTCATATACATTTCTAACTATGTCTTTTCTATTTTGGTTTTCTGCCTGAACGGTGCTTCTTCTTTTATCTAAGTCCAACTCATCATTCAGAAGCCATTAAAAGTCTCACTATGTCTGTCTAAACACTCCATCTTTCCCTATTGATTCTCTCACGAATAGCAAGTAGAATTTTTTATATGAGCCGTTTAAGACATAGCTGATACCATTTATCACATATAAATATAAGTATATGCCTTCTATGTATATGTATTCTTATTCATATTCAGTTTATTATTTTGAGGGTAATCATGCCAATTCTTTTTCTCTTTTTCTTATTCATTTTTATATCCCAAGTACCTTGCACAAAATAAACACTGTGTGTGTTGGAAAAGATAAATGAATTCGTTTTAATCACTATATAAAGATGTATATTTTCTTTTAAATTTAATACTGAGATAATATAACTCTCTTTATGAAAAAAAAGTAACATATTCTTACTTGGAAGAACCACAAATTGATGGCTCCTAAAATCAACAGAACTGTCAGTGTCTTCACAGCCCAGTTGGAGATTGATATGAAATTATTTGTTTTAACAGCAAATGTTTTGCACTTGAGAAGTGTTAGCAGATCCTGAGGCATAAACATACAAACTGTAGCTCAAAAGAAGTTTTGTCTGCAGTTCGTGTGTTGTAGTTGTGGCAGTTGTTATGGCAGATGTCACTGTTTCTTACCAAATCTGTTAAATTTGCTTGGATTTACTGCAACATTTGAAAATATATATAACTGACTTTTATTCATAGGGGACTATTTGGTACATTTTGCAACAAACTTTGAACCTCTGTAATTCACACTGAGCTGGATCTATAAACTTTTAAAATCACTTGAAATATATTGAATTGGTTCTCAAAAGGATCTGATTGACATTTATTGAGCTATAGACATCCAAAGGCGTTCTGAAGACTGGAGTTCTATTAAATAGAGTAACAATATGGTTATTCAGAAAAAAAATAGTGTGGTGAGGTGAACACATGTGATAATAGAAGAAAATGTTTATTCAGTGGAATAAAGTCATCTACATATAGAGATATCAAGAATTTGTTGTATGCTATAAGAGGCAACAGAGAACATCATAATTATTCTTTAATGACCTTAAGACAGTTTATTATCAATGTTGAGAAGAAATATGTTTTATTGTACAAGATACATTTTAAATAGTTAGGGTGTGTATGTATGTGTAAACCTTTTGAAAATCTGTGATTTGAAAATGGCTTTATGTGAAAATTTGAAAGGAGTTCTAAATTCCAAGGAGATAAAAAATTAATCTTTTAATTAGTTATACATTTGACTGAGTTAAAATAATTTTGAAGGTCAAACAAATAATAAATGCAAGTTATAAATATTTGTAGTAAATACACTATTGTAAGTTTTATTACAGACTAAGTTCTTACATTCTCTTTATTTAAATAAATATAAAAATCACAATATGGGTTTTTTTAAGAAAAAATTTTAAAGTTACATATTTAATTTTTTCCCTAGAATAAGGAATTATATTAGAGTGAAAAAAGTGTGAAGCAAATCTCCTAGACCTAAATATGCATCAAGGTTTATTCTTACATTATGTTGTAAAGCAAGTTTGTCCAATTTATAGGCCGTGGGCCATAGTAGCCCAGGATGGCTTTGAATGTGGCCCAATACAAATTTGTTACATTTTATTTATTTATTTATTTATTTATTTTGACAGAGGGGAGAGAGAGAGAGAGAGAGAGAGATACAGAGACAGAGAGAGAACTGAACTAGGGGAGCTCCCAGCTCAGCATATGGTTCCGCACGGGCGGGGGCCGGGATTCAATCCTCGGTCCCCGGCCCTGCAAAGTGAGTGTGAGCGCCTAACCCACCGAGCCATCCCGGCCTCCCCAAATTTGTTACATTTTAAAAACATTACAAGACTTTTATTTTTTAGCTCATCAGCTATCGTTAGTGTTTGTGTATTTTATGTGTGGCCCAAATCACCCCTGTTGTAAAGTATTCATTTTTGCTTCTAAGGAATATCAGGAGAATATAGACAGTCCAGGACATTAAACAAAGAACTTATTATTATTTTTTAATCATGTTTTTTTTTTTTAATAGGTCCTTAAATAAAACCAGACATACATATTTTGATATGATGGTATATAAGATTTATAAACATTTTAATGAAAAATGTATACATTAAAGAAAAGACACAATTCTTAAACATAAAGAAGTTTATTTGTTCCATTATAATCTTCATATTTTCTCTCTAATATGTTTCTCATGTTTAGTGTTGACACTGTAAGGATTGTCATGATGTCAAATTCTACATCTAAAATGTAAACCTTTATTTTTTCGTATTCATAAAATATCTTTAGATGATGACATGATGTCATAAAGCATTGCTAATATAAGAGTTCATGTTATAAAATTTTTTTTTCAACAATTTTAGTTTGTGGTCTATATATTAAACCCAAGTTATATTTCTCTATATTTGAAATAATAGCTGTTTGGGGTTAACTTGCATAGAAATTTAAAATAATCTTGATAATTTTGAACAGTTTCTGAATCTAAATATTACCTTAATTTTTATTTACATATTAACATAACAGATCATAAACTTAGAATTCACTAAAGAGGAATTATACCTGGCACAAACTGGAAATGTGGAATTTTATTTGTTACTGAAAAAATCTAATTTAATATAAATTGTTAAATGGTAAAAACTTTTTAAAACTAATAATTAACATAAAAAATTAGGTAGAATTGAACATTTCCTATATTTTTGTAAAATAATTCTTTTTTAGGAAATCTAGGAAACATGCCCAAGAAAGAAACATTAATGGCAATCCTGGCACTCAGAGTTGAACAAGTTTCATATGCTGATGTAGAACTTTTGAAAATAATGCATAGTTATATAACAAGGGTATGCATATGTATATGGTACATGGGATGAGTTGTTTGCAACAAGATTAAACAAAAACAGTGCTAAAACGCAGACAACACGTATTGTCTACTTAACTAGAAGTCTGTAGACCGAGTTTTGGTTAAGTGGGTTTATGAAATCAGATAGTGAGTAAGCGTCTATGATATTTCTCAAATTTTTGTGATTTTAAATGGTTTGATTTAACTCCAATGTCATATCCTTTGGATTTCTATTAAAGGTGGGCAGCCAGTGGGAAGCTACTCTCAGGAACGAACCTTCTTTCTTTACTCTTAAGACACCATACAATGCTTTCTCAGAGGCCACGATTGTACTTCTCTTCAAGTCTATATGCCCAAACTAAATCACCGACACACTGTTTTATAGGAAAGCCAGGGAGATTAAATGTCTGAACTTTTTAACCATTATAAGATAGGAAGTCAAAGAAATAAAGAAATGTCTTCAGAATGGCTTTGGAGGAGCCAAATGACAGTATCTGCCACGGTGGGTGTGTATGTACAAAACTAGATCCTATTCTTAATATTTGAGTATTAACATACATACAATATTTTACCTAAGACTAAATGAAGATCATTTTGTAATTGATATTTCAATATAAATATTAATTTTTGGCTAATATTTGTTTTGTACATGCACCATTGTTCATTTAAAATGTTCCTTATGAGGTTACCTGGTAGTTTATTTTTGTTTTTCTTAAAAACATTTTGGAGCAAATCTTGATACATAGCTATAGGCATCCTAAATTCTTCAGAAATGAATTACTACAAATCATATTCAATTTCCAATACAGACACACAGGTGAAAAAGTAAAACAGGGGAAGCCAGGATGGCTCAGCGGGTTAAGTGCTCGCTTTGTAGCCCTGGAGACCGAGGATCGAATCCCGGGCCCAGTCCTTGCAGACCCATATGCTGAACTGGGGTGTGCTTCCCATGTAGGAGGCCCCCAGTTCAATTCTTGCCTCCCCCCTCAGTTTAGCCCCTGGCCTGAGGGGGCATGCCTCCCACTAGGGACACCCCCAGCCCAGTTACTGCCCTGTGTGTCCCCTACCCACGTGTGTGGAACAAAATCATGTCGAAAACTGATGAAGTTCAACTACGGAGAGTGATCTGGGCCTTCCCCCTGCTCTCTGTCTCTGTCTCTCTCTGTCTCTGTCAAAACAATAAAATAAATCTTTAAAAAAAAGAAAAAGTAAAATAATAAAATGTATATACCATGTAATAAGTAATCATCAAAATTCTGGAGGAACTATAATTAAACAAAATAAACTTAAAGACAATAACTATTACCAAAAAAAAATTGGCACACAAGTAATGATATGACTTCTTTCTTCAGGAAAAATTAATAGTCACTCATGTATATATCTAATAACAGAATGTCAAAATAAAGCAAAATTGAGAAAACTAAAGGCAAATACATGCAAGTTAGTTATCTGAGTTGGGCATTTTAACATCTTGCACTACTTCATAAAAACAAGTACAAAAAAAGTCAACAGTGATATAAGAATGTGAACAACACTACTAACAACCTTGAACTAATTGCTATTTGTAGAACACTGCACACAATAAAGAAAATGATTGATGTTTCAAATTCCTAAGAACTGTTCACCAATATTGATCATATGGAGGAGCTTTAAATATGATTCCATGACTAAGGTAAATATTACAAAGTATATATACTCTGAGTTCTAAGTTATAAATCAGAAAAGGCTTATTAAAGTAGGAACAATAAAATTAAGATATCAAAAAGTTCCAAATATACGTAAATTACATAACAGATGTCTCAACAGCATATTGGTCAAAAGAAAAAACTCACAAAAGAAATTAGAAAATATTCTAAACTGATTAATAATTAAAATGTAACAAATCAAACTGGAGGGAGTGAAGTTCAAGTAATAGTTAGAAGAAATATTAGTTTAGGGGTATATATTTTTGAAAATAAAAATGATTTGAATTGAATAACCTAATATTCCTCTTTATAAAGCTAAAAAAGAACAAATTAACCACTAAATAAATAAAAGAAAATAAATAACAATAGGAGTAACAATAAAAAAAGGAAACAAATAACAGACAGAATTAAGGATAAAAGTTTGTTTTTTGAAATGATAAACAAAATTGTCTAACTTCCAGCGAGACTGATCAAGAAATACAATTTTGGGGAAGCTGGAATCGCTCAGTGGGTTGAGTACTTGCTTTGCAGCCCAGGGGTCCGGGGATTGAGTTCTGGCCCTGGCCCATGTGTACCCATGTGCTGAAGTGGGGTGTGCCCTCAGTTTGGTTCTCACCAGGGTGAGCTTCCCATGTGGGAGGCCCCTGGTCCAGCCCCTAGCTCACAGGGGCATCCCTCCCATGTGGAAGGCACCGGCCTGGTTCCCGTCCTGTATGGCCTCTGCCCATCTGTGTGGAATGAAACCATGTCAAAAACTGATGATGTACAATTATGGAGAGTGCTTTGGGCCCTCCCCCTTCTCCCCGTCTCTCTGTCAAAACAATAAAATTAAGAAAAACTACTATTTGTTATGCAAAATATAAAAAATTGGTGTGTAAATGTTGAGCACATACATTTTTGTATCTCTTACAAAAATGTGGATAACACACAATAATATATTTAATAGACTTTAACTTATATTCAGTAGAGAACAATTTTTCATGTACTAAAGGGTATTCATTGCCATAATTTAAAGATGATTTTGTATAATTTATTATATACCTCAATCACAGCTATTTTTTTTTAAACAAATGTTATAGAAAGTAACACATTCTTCCCAATTTGTAAGCTTCTCTTTTTCTGTATTAGTGTATGCCAGGGGTGGCCAACTTTTCTATATATAAGATCTACTTTTTATCTTAAAAGTGTGTCGTGATCGACTTGTCATAGGCGTAGTCTAAGGGGGAAGAAAGGGTGTGAAATGCATACTCTGTTTATACACTGTGTTTCAGTATAAGGTGCATTCCAGAGAGGTATGGGTAGATAAGTAAAATATATGTTCAAAACTATTTTTTATTTTTTAAATCACTTATTAAGTTTTCGAGATATAGGCTCATGAAGAAAATAAATCTCCAGACCCAACTATTGATAGCAGCATTCCGTACATGCGGTACCTAAAAAATTCGATTTTCCAACACTTTTTCAAGATAGATTTTTACTAACTTAAAATGCAGTTTAATTATTTGATCAACTGTAATGTATAAGTTGTTGTACTATTTGTTCGTAAATATGAAAAAGTTGTTATAAAAATGCACAGTATGGCTGATAGTTTGATTTCAATATTTCACTTTCGCATTTTTGGGGGGGGGGGGCCAGGAAAATTTATCATGAAAGAATAATATGACTTACTTTTTGCTAATCTATCAATAGCTCGCTGAGTACACCTCGTACTGAAATATAGATATACGGCTTATCTACCTACGTAAAAAACAACAACAATAATTATTTAAAGGGCCAAAAAACTCACATCCAGGGGAATTAAAAGAACATGGGTAATTATTAACAATACTTATTAATTCAAAGTAGCTACAGATAAAGATAGATTTAGAATTTACTTTGTTGCCTTAACATTAATGGGAAGACTGAGTTTGCATGTCTCTAACCAAGGAATCATAATTAGGTGTATAGCCTGATGAAGATAATAATAATGAATCTTCAGTATGGGAATCAGGAGAGAACGTTGTTTAGTCTTCGCTAGCTTCAAGTATGAAAATGCCGATTCGCATAGGTATGTAGATCTGAAACAAGAATAGATATATTCGCTACATTTGGTGATACTGGGATATTTTTCTCGGTTGACATATTTCCAAAAATCTTCTTCAAATTTTCTGGCTTGTAAGATTAAGTCAGTTTGTAAAATTATAATTTCATTTTCTAATGCCTTTTGATCCATA
>PVKE010020956.1:0-27003 GCA_004027555.1 Craseonycteris thonglongyai
TAAACACCAAACCATTGAGTGTGTCCATAATGCTGGTGCCCTCTCCCACCTCCCCTCCCTCTCTCCCTCCCCCTTCCTCCCCTTCCCTCAGGCAATCACCAAGTTATTGGGTGTGTCCATAGGTCTCTGTGTCTTTATAACTTTCAGTTTTATATTCCACCTATAAGTGAGGTCATATTTTTCTGGATTCTTTCATTCTGACTTATTTCGCTTAATAAGATGGTCTCTAGGTCCATCCATGTTGCCAGAAATGACTGTATTTCATCATTTCTTATCGCTGAGTAGTATTTCATTGTGTAAATGTACCACATCTTCTTTATCCAGTCATCTATCAAAGGGCATTTTGGTTGTTTCCATGTTCTGGCCACTGTGAACAGTGCTGCGATGAACATGCAGGTACAAACATCTTTAAAGATTAAGGTTTTCAGGTTTTTTGGGTAGATGCCCAGTAGAGGAATGGCTGGGTCATATGGTAATTCCATTCGTAATTTTTTTTTTAAGTTTTATTTATTTATTTATTAATTTTTTGACAGAGAGAGAGAGAGAGATACAGAGACAGAGACAGAGAGAGAACTGAACTGAGGGAACTCCCCAGTTCAGCATATGGTTCTGCACGGGCCGGGGCCAGGTTTCGATCCTCGGTCCCCGGCGCTGCAAAGTGAGCGCTTAACCCACTGAGCCATCCCGGCTTCCTCCCATTCGTAATTTTTTGAGGAATCTCCATACAGCCTTCCATAGTGGTTGTACCAGTTTACATTCCCACCAGCAGTGTATAAAAGGATTTTTAAAATGATATCTTTGTGTCTTTTTAGATAGAAACACACTGTACCAAACCATCTCATTGCTTCCTTCCTTCATTTAGCAAGTACTTATTGAGTGTCCGCTATGTGTCAGGAACCTATAATATCAAGATAAACCCAGCTTATATCCTGTTTTTAGGGAGCTTAAAATCTAATAAGACAGAGAATCATGACTATAAGTAGAGAGGCAGATCATGTGTCCAGGGAATTCAGTTGAGGTGGGAGGTTATTGAGGCTGTAGGAACATGTGGGATGAGAAGTTGCAGAAATGGAGGAAACCTTGGGCAATAGAGATGGATAACTGTGTATCTGGGAGGACATGGTTGAGTCTGATGTGGGTATAAGTGGGGAGAGCTATTTGTCTAAAAGGGAAATCACAGAGAGTACTGGAGAATGTGAACTGGGATCCAACCAGGAGCAATGTTTAAATGCTATGCTAAGACATTTGCATTTATTTATTCTAAAGAAAAGGACAAACACTGAAAGGCTTTTGTTCTTTGTTGCTATTATTTGATTTTTAAATTAGAGCAATGATGTGACTGAAGATATGCTACAGGAAGCCTCATAGGGAGACCTTTTCTCATGTGGTCCATTATAAGGGAAAATGTAATTAGACTGCTGATTGGATGTTGAACAAGCCAGTTAGTGTTGGGTAAAATAGCTCAAATACAAAGACACTAGCTACTCCTGTGATTTGTGTCTCACAGGCATCAGCAGATTACTAAAAGAGTTTTTTTGTTTTGTTTTTGCTGCAAAAAGCTTTATTGTTTCCAGTTGGTCCACAACTTGGGAGAAGGCTCCAGGGTGGTTAAAAAGCTGCCTAGCAGCTTCAGAGAGAGGCTCAGGCAGAAGCACTGACACTACAGGGAATGCCAGAGGGGCTCCCCAAAGGCCATGGGGCTTCTGAGGCCCCTAGTCATGTTTGTGGCTGAACCTTTCAAAAAAGGTACTCTCCCAACCCAGTGTGGCAGCCAGCCATCCAGCAGAGGTTAGTTAGGTGATTGCTCATCTTGATGGGTTTCACCTCCATACCTAGAAAGTGGCTCTTCAGCAGGTAATAGAAATAGGGTCTGTGCAAGTGGAACTGAAGACATACAGATCCACATGGGCCTGGTTCAAGTACTTCTCTAGGACCATGGTGGCTTCCAGGGCATTCAGGCTTTTTACCTTACATCTTAGGACAGCTTCTGCACATCCTAGAAGAGGGTGTGGCTTTTCCACTGCTTTTGCATCTTAAGAGATGATGCTTGGGCCCCCCAAGCTTCTTGATGGCCAACTTGCAGAAGTACTGGCCCATGCCCTCCAGAGCCACATCATAATGGTTGAAATAGAAGCCTAGAGAGAGGTAAGTTTAGGAGGCCTGTAGATGCAGATTGAACAGGCGGTCTATGGCAGCCTCCACCTTGCTAGAATAATTCTGATGAATCCGGGAGCTCATGTTTGACTGGTGGTAAGGGGATAAGCTCAAACAAAAACAAAAACAAAAACAGAGGACTTTTCCATTTAAACACTGCTGAAATAAGAAGTGGTCCAAGGGACTGATGGGTGCCCAAAAGAGTTTCAATGTCACTTCATTATAAGGATTGATTCAACTGCCCATAACCCTGAGAAATTCCGTGCAGTCCATATATCTTTCTCCCAGGCACAAATCACTACTTTTTGGTTTTCTTCAAATTTTGATAGTTATACCTTCAGATATTAACTTACATGGTCAACTACAGAAGAAAAGTAAAATGATCTGAATAATCAAGATGCTGCTGAAAATTCAAAGCCTGGAAACTTATACTGAAATAAGACTTCTTATGCTCTTTGAGGCTACTTACTCTTGTTTTTGATACTTGTGTTACCTAGTTAATTTCCCAGCTTAATTTGACATATGTGACATATGAGACAAACTACTAGAGGCTGTCACATCAAGAACTGCAAGAAATAACTCTTCTAGCCTGGATATAATAGAGGGCATACATTGTTAAATCAGAAACAAGAACTCTAAAATTATTCATTTTATAGTCATGCTATGTGGAAAAACAAAAAAACGTGCAGCTCCAATACTAACCTGCAAGTATACTTGCGTTGTAATTGGTGCTTGAATTTTGATGGCCATCCATTAGAACAGATTCTGTTTAAGGATATGAACTATCTCAGACTTTCATCCTAAATGAAAGAAATAAAAGAAAAATTTTAGGTACTTTCAGAGGTAAAGTGCTTCATCCTTTCCTTTGATAATTGACAGCCCAATAGAGAGATTTTGGAGTCTCTCTGAACTTCTCTTATGGGGTTTGACCATTTATAAAACATTTGCTTTTTTCCTTCGTTTTTTGTGATTTGAACATTCTTTTCCTGTTATATGTTGTTTAACTATTCTTCCCTACTATGACTTTGAGAATTCCTTTTCATACCATGGCCTGGAATGTGATATATTTTTTCTATGTCTTTGCTCAACTGAGCCTTTTATCTCCAGGGTTAAGTGTCATAGACCTGCTAAAATTAAACATCATCACTTTAAATTAAAATGTATAGCATAGATGCTTAATAGTCCTCAAGAGTTTTATTATTTGTAAATTTTAGACAGTCTCAATCTATTTCTTAGGCTGAAGGAATCTCAGGAGACTTTGGTCAAAGCATCCCTTTTAAGGGTAATTATAGTGCCACAGCTTGGGAAATCTTTTAAATGCCACCATTCCCATCTTACCTCTCAGATTGGCAACCTGAGGTTCTTGTGAACACTGACCAAGGATTTTTGCTTTCTACCAATGCATCACTTCTCCTTTAAGCCTCCTACTGAGATTGTTCATGAGCCTTCAGTCAACAACTTATTTACTCATTCATTCATTCATTCAACACACTATTTCCTGAGCATTGGGGATGTAATTATGAACAAGAAAGATGAGATCCATGCCCTTGTGGAATTTATACTGCAGTGGGATATGGATCAGAAAAAGCAAAGCATGTAAATAAGCACACACACAAAAAAAATTATGCAAATATGATTGTAAGATATGAATATTAGGAAGACTGTAAATAAGACCCAAGAAAAAGAATAACAGGAGATACCTATCTTAGATAAGATGATTAGGGAAGAAAATAATATTTAAAATGAGACCTAAAGGATATGAAGGTGATAGCATGTGAAGAATGGAGGAATATTTAAGGCAGAGGGAACAGCATGTCCTCAGTTGGAAGGAGTTAGGTTCATTCAAGTAATTGAAAGAAGACTAGTGAAGACAGAATGTGAGTGGAAAGGTGAGAGCGGCTCGAGAGGAGTGATGGACAATGTAGGCCAAGCAAGGCAGGCCCTTGAAGACTTTGGTACCCAAGAGGAGATAAAGCTACAATACATTAGCTGAGACTGGGGTCTGATCTTCACTTTAAAGTGATTACTAATGGAGTATCTAATTCCTATCATTTTGTTGTCTATAGGGGGACGTACAGAGTAATGGAAATATAGAAAAATAATGGAGCATTCTGTTGAAATTTTTCTGTTTGGACAGTAATGTGTAGGGATCCTGTTATAATTAGTCTTTCAGCTTGAGAGATAGATATAGTTCATTTTTTTACTCTGGTCCTAAAATAAAGAGCAGAAAAAGATATAATTGTGGTAAGCAGAAGTGAGGAGAAAGCAGGAGGATATAATTTTGTTTATACTGTATCTTACTTAGAATAGCAGTATGCCTGATGAGTAGGAATCACGCCATCAAAGAGGAAAACAAATGTATATTTGTATTTTTAAAAAGTCTCCTCCAGATACAATAGCAGTGAGCTAGTGTGAGCATTTTTAGGAGTGACTCAGCAATAAGCCAGAGTTTATAAGCTATAAGCCAGGGGTGTCCAACCTTTTGGCTTCCCTGGGCCTCACTGGAAAAAGAATTGTCTTGGGACAAACATAAAATATACTAACACTAATGATAGCTAATAAGCCAAAAAAAAATTGCAAAAAACCCCAAACAAACCAAAAAACAAAACTTTATAACATTTTAAGAAAGTTTATAAATTTATGTTGGTCTGTATGCGACCAGCAGATGATGGGTTGGACAAATTTGCTCTAAGCAGTAGTGATGATCAGTCTATGTAGTCGTAAAAATGATATGAATTCATAGGAATCGCTGTTGTAGTTGTGTGTGTGTATGTGTGTGTGTGTGTGTGTGTGTGTGTGTGTGTGTGTGTGTCTGTGTCTGTCACAGATTTACCACAAAATAGCTTCAGTAGCCCCTTCTAGTATTTGGTGAATTTGTAGAAAGAAGGGAAGAGTTATTGGATATTGTCTTAGTCTGTCTCTCTGCCTGTCTCTCTCTCTGTCAAAAAACAATAACAGAATACCATAGACTCTGTGGCTTATAAACATAGAAATTAATTTCTCACAGTTCTGGAGGCTGGGAAGTCCAAGATCAAGATGTTGTCAGAGTCAGTGTCTATTGAGGGCCCACTTCCTGGTTTACTGTGTCCTTATGTGGCAGAAGAGTGAGAGAGCTTTCTAGGGTCTCTTTAATAGGGGCACTAATCCCATTTATGTGGGTGTCACCTTTATGATCTAATTACTTACCATAGGCCACACCTAATACCATCACAGTGGAGGCTAGGTTTCAACATACAGCATACACAAACATTCAGTCTATAGAAAATGTTTTGAGTTTTAGTTTAGTTTCTGGAGGTTCATTGTTGAAGATATTGCAACCTCAACCTACAAAGGACTTTTATTTAAGGCAAGATTTTATATAAAAACATTTTATTTTGGGTTTTGTGGACACTATTGTGATAAGTGTTCTTCATACTTGTCATACACACTTACTTTTCCCTTTACTTTTCTATTCTGTCTTTATTCTCCTTGTTTTACTTTCCTCCTATTTAGTTTCCTGTCTGGTTGTCACTCATAAGCTAATTTCTAAGGTATTGTGATCTTCCCTGCCTGTGCAGATTGAGGCCCCATTGGAAATACCAACTTCATATGACCACCTCCTGTAGGACCCCTAAGAGCCAGGTCAGGATGAATCTTCAGTATAAATGAGAGAGGTGGACACCCAAGACTTAAGGAGGTCTTTTCTAGGCTCTCCTCACCTCTGCTGTGAAATTTCTACCCATAGCCTTTCTTAAAATTATCTTGTGGATTCATAAATTTCAATCTTAAGACAATTGAAATTGATGAACTTGGAGATGGGTACCATGTGAAGATGTTAATGCCTGTGAATATTTGTTATAAGTTAGTATATCAGATATCTTTCTAATTCAATAGCAAGCAAAAGTAGGGCTGGGGAGTGGTAGACAAAGGTAGTGGGAACTTTCCTGTGGAGGCTGTTACATATAACTTTGAGATTTACTGGAATATTCTTATCTAAGATTTAGGGCCCTATAGGAAGCATCCTCCACTTTCATTAGAATTTTCCCATTAAATACAGTTATCTGCCCTTACATTTTTATTATGATTTCAATAAATTGGTTAATAATCAATATGTTGTAAAGCATAGGGGTTTTTTCTAGAAAAATATTTTGATGTTTCCTACAAATGTGGTTTTAAGTAAAATATCTATTATTAATGTTAAAATGACTTTTGTGATTTTTTTCTTTTTAAATTATCTTCAAATATTACTAATTTATCAGTAAATCACATCTCAGTATAATATCTAGATAAAATGTATTTGCCTCCTTTTAAATATTTTTATATTTTCATCTGTTTTTATGGCATGTTACTGCATGTCTCCAGAGGCACACAGCATTTTTATTTTCAAGTAAATTTATATTAGTTACAGTCTCCAGCTGTTTTAGATATAGGATCATTTCCTGTCGGTACTGTTTCCAGGACAATTCTTTTTTTCCTCACAAAAATGAAAAATGTAATTTAACAAAGACATCCTATAATTGCCTTCATATCTAGCAAGGTATCTAGCAATCTAAATACTTATTTTATTTAAAACATCTGTTTACATAATATCTAGAGATTGTTCAGGGTTCTATCATCCTTGGGAAAGGCAGCTGCTGCCTTTTTTTTTTTTTAATTTATAAGGAACCAACAAAAATATCTCCTTAATATTGAATCTTCTGCCACTATATCATATGTTAGATTTTTTTTTTTTTTTAATGAGAATAGCTTGCCTCTTTGGGGTTGGTTGGCAATCAGTTCAGTCTTTTTCAAATTGGGGAAAAATCACTTTTAAAAATCACTGTGGAAACATTCTGCAAGACTAATACTCTTTTGTTACATATATCAAAGTATTATAGTAAAAATGGTGTCATGATGCTATATTCATATATAATGACTAGCCTTACATAGAAATTCCATTTTAATTGCTAAGCTTTTAGCTATAGTACATTTTCCTTTCATTTATAATAAAAAGTGTAAAGTTTTTCTTTTTTAAATAAAATTGTTGAGCCAATTAGAGCAGTCAACTGATATATATATATTTTTTATGTTTCTTTATTTGTTTTGTTTTTTAAAAAAAATTCAGGGAAGCTAGGATGGCTCAGTGGGTTAAGTGCTCACTTTGCAGCCCTAGACCGAGAATCGAATCCCGGCCCCGGCCCATGCAGACCCATATGCTGAACTGGGGTGAGCCCCCAGTTCAGTTCTTGCCAGGGCCTATGCGGGAGGCCCCCGGCCCAGTTCCTGCCCTGTGCAGCCATGTGCCCACGTGTGGAGTGAAATTATATGGAAAATTAACGCTGTTAGCTATGGAGACTGCTCTGGGCCCTCCATCTCCTTTCTCTCTCTCTCTATCTGTCTGTCTCTCTCTGTCAAAAAACAATAAAGGGGAAGCCAGGATGGCTCGGTGGGTTAAGTGCTCACTTTGCAGCACCGGGGATCGAGGATTGAGTCCCGGCCCCGGCCCGTGTGGACCCATGTGCTGAGCTGGGGAGCTCCCCCAGATCAGTTCTCTCTCTGTCTCTGTCTCTGTATCTCTCTCTCTCTCTCTCTGTCAAAAACAATAAAATAAATCTTAAAAACAAAAAACAAAACAAAAAACATTAAAAATGAATCTTTAAAAATACATAAAGAAAAATGGCAGTTTCTTTGTCTTGGGTGTAATACTGAATGTGTATCCATATGTAGCTCTATTTGTGTGTGTGTGTGTGTGTGTGTGTGCATTGCCCTTGGAGCCTAAGATAAAGTGTATAACTTTTAATAGATCATATCAATTTAGGCTCAGCTGACTGCCAAAATCAACAGACACTCAGGCTTATAGTAGTGTGGCTAAATGGGAAAATTTACCTTTTTCCAGGGAAATAATAAAAATATTCCTTTTTTGAACACTGAGAGTATGAAAGTGAAATGATTACGGTTCCCTACCGACATACTGTTATGATTGACAGGAAAAACCAACATGCATGCCACCTGAGACATCTTGTTCAGGAACTTTCTGGAGGGTAGTAAATTGGTGTTGGCACGAACACAAAAAAATAAAATGACTTGATTCAGCACTTTTCAATTCTAAATCCCCAAACACTAAAAAAGAAGTAAATATTCATCAAATGATCAAAATTTATATTGATTTTTATTCTACATTAGCAGCTCAAAGTCAAGATTTTTGACAGGATGGATGTCGGGTTGAATGATTCTCTTTGAAATGAGGATATAGGCACTGAGCTGAGCGCTACCATGCATTCCTGAACCATAGGCCCTGATTATTAGAACCCTAGGAGGCTAAATTTTTAAAAGAACAGTATAAAGACACACTTGTTCAGTTCTGTTTTGATAACTAAATTGTTATTATTAGTATGCAAAGTAATTCTTGTTGTTCCTGATTCTTTCCTTCCCGTCTATCACCATCTGAGGACAACTTTTATAGAATTTCAAAGGAACTGGAGAGCACGTTGTAGTCACGGAGTTAATAGCAGCATTTGCTAGCATAATTGTACTTGGGAAGGAACTGCCAGTTCTACAGGGCAAGAGAAGATAAGATTGTATCTTCACGTTATACATCTTTAATTTTTTGTTTCTGCCAGGAAGTAAATAAGGATTTGCTGTAGCAAAAGTTGGAAGATGGTAATAAGGACACAGCTGTAGAATATAAACATAGACTCGATGCTTGTGTCATTGTGCAGACATTTGCTAAGGAAACCGTAATGGAGAAGCATCGAAATTCTAATCATCCCCTCCAGTCAACACAGTGTAATCACACTCCCTTCCCACCCTAGCTCATGACATAAAGCGCTGAATTTTTAATGACTTTAACTACTTGTGTTACAAAGAGGAGGAGAGCAGTGGTGGATAGGCTGTCCACAAACACAGTTGTGATATATTTGTTCTTTAGATTTGTTAGGTGGAGGTGTTGTTGTTGTTGTTGTTGTTGCTAATGAACATCTCATCTATCATTAAAATGGAGGAAAAGGACATTTTTCTTTACACACAAACAAATGCAGAATAATGAAAATAGCATTCATGTTAATTTTTCCATTTTGTCCAAATGCTTACCATTTAACAAATATCATTAAGGAGATAGTTACAAAATTTAATTTTCTTAATATTATAGTGAATGTTTTTAATGGTTTGCAAACAACATCAAGTCAATAGAAATAAAGCTGACCTTGGGAAAGCCCAGATGGCTCAGTGGGTTAAGCGCTAACTTTGCAGTGCCAGGGATCAAGGATCGAATCCCGGCCCCTGCCCATGCGGACCCATGTGCTGAACTGGAGAGTTCCCCCAGTTCAGTTCTCTCTCTCTCTCTGTATCTCTCTCTCTCTCTCTCTCTCTCTCTCTCTCTCTCTGTCAAAAACAATGAAAAACAAAAACATAAAAAAATAAAGCTGACCGTTTAAATATATGAATATAATATTTTTAATTTAAGTTAGTGATACTTTGCAGTTGTCCTGAGTTATCCATGAATATAAGTATAAGTAAACCTTGAGAACCTTTGGGTAGTTTTTTGGAACTGCTAATCTGGTCATAGGAGTTTTATATCCTATTGTACATTTATTAATATATACAGTAGTCTTTTCTAAGAATCATTTTGAAATAACTTTGAGATTCTTGTTAAATTTTTGATATATGTTTAATGTATATATTTAATTTTTTTAAGATTCATTTTTACTGTTTTTGACACAGAGATACAGAGACATGGGGGGGGGAGGGGGAGGGCCCAGAGCACTCCCCGTAGTCGTACACCATCAGTTTTCAACAGTTTCATTCCACACAGGTGGACACAGGGTCGCACAAGGTGGGAACCTGGCTGGGGACCTCCCACATGGTAGGTATGCCCCAATAGGAACCAAACTGGGGGCCTCCCACATGGGAAGCATGTTCCAGTTCAGCATATGGGTCCGCACAGGCTGAGGCCAGGACTGGGACTGGATCCTTGGACCCCCCCGGGTCTACAAGGCCAGCGCTTAACCCACTGAGCCATTCCAGCATCCCCCTATATTTAATTTTTATCAATGGAAAAAATATTTATTAAAAAAAAATACTTTTATAACTCTTATTTAATGATAGAAAGAACCTTATAACAAACTTTCTTTGGCAGCATTTTTGAAGTATAATATTGATCTTATTCTTGAATGACTATAATATTATTTTTTAGTATACTTTTTCTGTAATTCTAGGTTATACATTACCTAAGAGTGGGCACCATGTCTGACCCAAATTTGTGTCTTGTACAATGTCTTACACATATAAGATTCTCAAGGTAAATTTGTCAAATGAATAAAGGCCCTTAGTCAGCTTTATTCCAAAGAAACATTACCGTATTTTCCGGCGTATAAGACGACCGGGCGTATAAGACGACCCCCTAATTTTACAGTTAAAACATAGGTATAGGCCTATATTCACTGTATAAGACTACCCCCCACTTCCGAGGCTGTAGTTTTATACAGCGAATATAGGCCTAAACCTATGTTTTAACTGTAAAATTAGGGGGTCGTCTTATACGCCCGGTTGTCTTATACGCCGGAAAATACTGTATTCCTTTGTCCTATGACTTCCTGCTCCAACTCATAGAAATGGAAAGCTTTGTTCCTCCACTTAGTCACCTACACTGGGCTGAAGAAGAATGTGAGAGAGATTTTCATCCACTGTAATGCCAAATGTTATTTGTATTTAGCCAGAATGTGGCTAATCATGGATATGTGAATAAAATGCCTTTGGAGAATTCATTTCTGAACAAAGGAAATGCACTTTGAATACAATCCCTAACCTAAGGTGGTTTCTCAGGAAATTAACAATGATGACAAAAGCAAAAATTCGCAAAATAACTAGAATCTTGGAGGGAAAAGAAACAATACTATAAAGGTGACAACTCTATATCCTGGAGTGAGTATGGGGAACTCTACCAAATAAAAGCATGGAGAATTCCAAGTGTAGATTCTAATCAACCCTAGAAGACCTTGTCAGGGCCTTGAGATGTGAAGGTGTTTCCTTGAGATGTGAAGCAATCTGGGCCAGTTGCAAGATGGATATGCTATGGGGAGGGAAGAGAGAAGGCATAGTAAATATTTGTATAAGAAAAAAGAGAAGAAGGAATGTGTTTAGAGATACTGCATCAAAGGGTAATAAAAGAAAGAACTGTGTAGTAAAAGTAGGAAAATATTCCCAAATGACAAAATTATTGCCAGAAGTATAGTTCCCCACTCTTATATTGAAGGATACCTGTGATCTTCCTGAGTCAGTATAGACACTTCCAAACACAAACTATGGCATTGTTAATGTTCCTTCCAGAGGCTCAAATGACTTTTTAAATGGGAAATCAGATTTTATTAAGCTAAAACAGGTTTCTACCCAGAAGACTTAAAATTGTTTTGAAATGGATTGTGATAATCACACACAAAGCTGAAGTTTTTATTCTATATGTGTGTGACCATTGTGGTCAGTTTCTAATATATAATGTGACATCTATGATCACTCTGTTAGCTTAATAAAACATTACCAAACAATTCTTTAATAAAAGAAGCTTTCCTTTTTTCCTAGAGAAAATTACACAAGGTGTATGAGGGTGGGCTGATAAATTTTGCCTCTACTGTAATATTTTTTTATTACATTAAACACATGTGGGTAACCAGTTTGGTATATTCACATAGTATCTGCCCTCTGTCATTCTTGACCTTGCACACACAGATACTTATATTTTTTCATACAATGCACATCAAAATGGAAGAATATTTAGATGTTTGATTCAAATGGCATGCTGTTATTGAATTTGTAACATTGGAAAAATTTCTTCCAATAGAAATACACAGATGGGGAAAGCTGGGATGGTTCAGTGGGTTAAGCACACGCTTTGAAGCTGCGGGGACCGAGGATCAAATCTCAGCTCCGACCCATGTGGACCCACATGCTATACTTGAGTGTGCCCCCAGTTCAGTTCTTGCCAGGACCTATGTGGGAGGCTCCCGGCCCAGTTCCTGCCCTGTGCAGCGCTGTGCCCACCTGTGGAGTGAAACTATATGGAAAACTAATGTGTTCAACTATGGAGACTGCTCTGGGCCCTCTCCCTTCTCTCTGTCTCTCTCTATCTCTGTTTCTCTCTGTCAAAAATCAATAAAAATAAATCTTAAAAAAAAAAAGAAATACACAGATGAATATAAGCCATTTATGGTGATCAGTGTGTTGGTGTGAGCACAGTAAGATGCTGGGTAAGGCCGTTCAAAGATGAGAAGTGGGGCATGCAGATTTGAGTGACAAGCCACAAAATGGAAGGCCTGTGACTGCAAGTAATCAGCTTCATCAGGATGGTATTGAAGAACTGATCAACAGAAATCTTCACATCAAACAAAGAGAAATTGCTGGTAAATTCATAATTTTTAAGGAGAGAGTAGGATACATTATTAGTATTCTTGGATTCCGCAAAGATTGTGCCATGTGGGTACTATGCATGCTGTCTGATGGAATGAAAGCTGAGAGTCCACATTTCTCAGGAACACCTGGACCTTTTTTAAAAAGACTGTGAAGACTTCTTAAAGAAGATAGTCACAGCTGATGACACTTGGGTCCATCATTATGACCCTGAGAACAAAAGGCAGTCCATGGAATACCACCATGAAGGATCATCTCAGCTGAAAAAATTAAAAATTCAGGCCTTGGCTAGCAAGGTCATGTTGACTGGTTTTTGGTCTGAACATTCTTCTATTTTTTTTTTTTTGTTAAGGTTTATTTTATTGTTTGATAGAGACTGAGACAGAGAGAGACAGAGAGAGGGGGAGGGCCAAGAGCAATCTCCATAGTTTTATGCCATCAATTTTCGACACAGTTTCGTTCCACACAGGTGGGTGGGGGCCATGTAAGGTAGGAATCAGGCTGGGGGCCTCCCACAAGGGAGGCACCCCCCCCCTTGAGCCTGGGGCCAAACCAGGGGGCAAGAACTGAACTGGGGGCCTCCCACATGGGAAGCACACCCCAGCTCAGCATGTGGGTCCTCATGGGCCGGGGCTGGGATTCAATCCTCAGTGCCCGGGGCTGCAAAGCTACGAAGCGGGCACTTAACACACTGAGCCATCCCGGCTTCCCCTACTCTTCTATTTTAATGTGCACTGAGTAAAAAAATGTAAGCATCTGTGTGTGCAAGAATGATGCAGGGGAAATACCATGTGACTACATAGAACCAGTTATATTCCTATAAGTATAATGTAACAAAAAATATTACAGTGGAGGCAAAATTTATCAGCCCATCCTCATATGTTTCAATAATTTTCTATTTTGTCAAAGAAAAAATAATCTCTTTTTTAAGGTAGAATGAAACCAATGATTTTAAAAATCAAGCTGAGGCTATAGCCTTCAAATTATGTATTTTATTTCTTTGTACACTTTAAACCACTTCAGATTTTCAAACTCACTATACATAATTTAGTCAATTTGTATACTATGTAGAGTTCCTATCACATACCATGTGCTGTGCTTGGCACTGGGAATAAAGCAGTAAACACATAGACAAAAGTCCCTGCCCTCATGGAACTTCTGATACATTAGGGGAAGATGGGCAATACAATAATAAATTAGCTGGATATGGTAATTATGTATGAGGGAGGATGGGGATTGCTGGGGATACAGGGGAGTTGAAGTTTTAAGTAGAAGATGAGAGAAGACCTGAATGATAAGATGACATTCCAGCAAAAACCTGAGGGGCCTTAGGGACTAGGCTGTCATGCAAATAAGATCAAATGCCCCTAGAGCACATTCACCAGGTAAGCATAGGTTGAGGACTGAGGACTGACTGCTGGTATAGGAAATGTGGACAAAAACCTGATTGGAATGTGTTAAAGAGAAAATAGGAGTGGAATTAGACCTATTGAGTATAGATAAAGCATGTAAAATAATTTTGCTATAATGGAGAACAGAGAAATATGGCTTTAGCCAGAGGGTAAATTGGTATCAATGGATTATTTTTTACTATGGAGAAACAAAACAATAACTTTTTTTTTTTGCTAATGTAAATAATATAGTAAGGAGGAAAAGTTGATGCAGGAGAGAAGGGAAGTTTGCTGTGGGGGTGATAATCCTTGTGTAGTTCAGAGGGGATCTGATGAAGTGGAAGAGATTGGTCTTAGAAATAGGAGTTTCCACAGAAATAGGGGATAGGCAGAGAACATGGACCCAGACACAAGTTAGAGGGTAGATATGGAAAGCTATGAAGTATAGTAAGAGTGACCAGGTATACATTAAGTAAGAGTGACAAAGGCATACATTAAGAAAAAGTAACATTTATTTGAACATTTTCAGGATAGTTAACCTAACAAAGGATACTGAGACATTCAGTGATAATGCAATAATTGATGTTTCTTAACTAAATATTGCTTTTTAGGATAAGACATATTGTCTGTATGTAATTATAAAAGTGATTATGTGTTTAATCCTTAAAGATTATTAGAGTGAAATTTGCCCTCAAAATTTATCATGGGCCACTAACTATTCTGTTATTAGACATAATATTAGAGGAAAGTAAATGATTGAGTAGTTATTTAAGCCCCAAAGATTATTGAATTTGTATCATCATGTATCAAGCCAAATTTAAATAAAATATTCAAGAACACAGTATTTTGTGTTCTGCTTAAATTATTAATTTATAATCTAAATTTGAAGAGGAGTAGCTCTAGTGATTAGAACTCAAGGTGAGGATAAATAATATTGATTGATAATAATACTGTTAATACAAAAGAAAAGAAGCTACCGTATGACACTACCAAATATTCAAGCTAACTGACTGTGTTCTTCGATGAGTCGAGTTGTAACTGTTGTGTTCACGTGTTGCGTCCGGTGACAAGTGTAACACATAAGTCAAAATGTATTGTCTGGGTGGGCGGAGATCACAGTGTCAGGCTGTCAGAATTCTAGGAATTTATGACCTTGGCAAATTCCCAGAGTGCATTAAACTATTGTTAGAAAGTTTTGTCTTCTACAATCGCTTCAAAGTCCATGGTTCACGGAATTCCACCCCAGACATTGCGAGCGATCGACGATCGACCAAAATTGGCCTTGCGATCTACCGGTCGACCACGATCGACTTGTTGGCCACCCCTGGCTTAAACAACATAGTTTATATCTCAGCATTCTGGAAGCTGGAAGTCTGAGAGCACAGTGTTGGCAGCTTTGGTTTCTGGTGAGAACTCTCTCTCTCTCTCCTTGGCTTGTAAACCATATTCTTGCTATATCCTCAGATGTCCTTTCTTCTGTGTGCCTACTCTTTATCTTCTTATAAGAACACCAATAATATTGAATTAGGGTCCAACCCTTGATTATTTTAATTGCCCCCTTAAAGATTCTATCTCCAAATATAGTCACATTGGGAGTTAGGGCTTCAGCATAGGAATTGGAGGGAGCACATTTGAGTCCATAAGATTATGTTAAAGGTTTACTAGAGGTATGAACTACTAAGAATCTCTTAAGTACTCCTTTCTTTTGGGAACTTGGGCTTCTGTGCTGATGGAAACTCTTATTTCTTTCTCAATGCAATATTCTCAATATACACTGGGAAGTAGGAGCTTTATGAGTTTATTTGGACTAAACATTAGATGACTGTCTTGCCATGACAGAAGAAGGGAGATGGAGGAAGATGAAGGCCATTACAGAAACAATAACATCTTCTGTTGGTATGTTGTTGGATAGCATTCAGCTTCCCTAACCTGACATTTCCCATTGTCTATTTCCTTCTATGTTTGCCTCTTCATCCAAATTCTACGAAGTTGTAGATACCTTCTGTGAATGTGCCACATCCTTTCATGATTCTGGGCCCTGAAACAAATGAATTACTCTGCCTATGAAGATATTCATCTGCTTTTTCACCCATTCTCCCAGATCTGGCTCAAATGGCACCTCTATTAAACTTTTACAGCCTATTTCTTACTTTCAGGCAATTTATTGTTCTATTTCCCATTCCCTCTACAATTATTTTATTTGGCAAAATTGTAGTTATCTGTTGGCATGGTTCTTCACTACACTGTAATCCCTTGAGAGAAGGAACTGTTTTCTTCTTATTTGTACCCACAGTTCCTAGTGCAGTTCTTGATCATGATAAAGGCTCAGTGAACATATGAGTAATAAATGAATAGGTATATGAATGTATAATTCATTCATTTAGTGATTATTTACTGAGCCCCTATCATGTTCCAGATATTGCCAAGGTGCTGGGAACAGAAAATGGCAAAAAAGACAGAAAGAACAGAGTTCCTTTACAGAGTTTAAAGTCTGGAGACAGACCAAAAAAGTATAAGCCAGCAAACATAAGAATTTTAAGTCATGATATGTGCTGTGAAGGAAATTAACACTGTTCCAAAACAGAGAAAAATAGAGTGGCTCTACTTTTGATAGGCTGGTCAAGGGAAGGCCTTTCTAAGAAATAACATGTCACCTGAGAGCTGAAGGATGAGAAGATATTAGCAAGAGGATTTTTCCAGAGAAAGGGAACAATATGTAAATAGGTCCAGAGGCAGAAAAGAGATGGTTAAAGAACTGAAAGAAGGCAAGGATGGCAGGGACATGGTGATTAAGAATGAGATAAATAGGTCTGCAAGGGAGAAATGAGGTCTATGGTAGCAGCAACCAAATCTCATGGGCCGTGGAAGAAGTTTGTTTTTAAGACCCTAATGTAGTATGAAACCAACTCAAGTTTTATAAAGACCACTGTGTTCACCCATCAGGGAAGAGATTGGAGGGGCAAGAATGGGTAAGGAAAAGTACACTCTAAAAGCTAGTTACTGTACTGTAGGGGAGAAACGATGAAGCTTGGATCAGGCTGGCAGTACCACAGGTTGGGGAGACAGACTGGGGAGACATTTTGGGAGAGGATTAAATAGAATTTGGGGAGTAACTGGCTATGGGAAATGAAGTGACAAGAGTCAGGATGACTTCCAGTTTCTGACCTGAGCAACAGACAGTGCCATTCATTCAAAAGGAAAGGCCTCAGTAGAGAAAGATTGGGGGTGTGTGGGGAGAATGAGAATGGAGAGTTCTGTTTTGAACAGTTATGCTTAAAATAAATCCAAGTAGCAGGTGGTTAGTTAGATATGTAAATGTGGGCCTCAGAGGAGAGGACTGGAAGCCATTGCTATATCAATGGCATTGAAAGCCATGGAAGAGAGTATAAAGAAAAGAGGTCCAGAATTAAGCTCTTGAAACAATGACATCCAGTGATTTCAGCTGTGATTCAAATGATTGATCAATGAACCATCTATAAAACAAATTTTGGGATGGTGGAGGGAAGGAGGGTGGTGGAGAATCCATCACATTAGGTCAACCATGTGTAATGCAGGTCTAGACCAGAATAAGCAAGAATTGATCCTTTTTCTCTGTTTATCCTACATTCTCTCTCATGGCATTCTCCTTTCATCTCCTAATGTCAACCATTGCCTCTAGGTCTATATTTCAGTCTTAATATTTCTACTTGCTTGCTGAACATCACATTTTGGGTGTCCCAGCAGTACCTCAAACCAAAAGATTCAATCAAATCCATTTCATTTGTTTCATTCACCAAATTGCTCTTTTTATACTCCTACTCCCATTGATGGTACTGACAAGGAAGTATGAGGTAAATCTGTCATTGAGTCTGTTCCCTCATGTTTCATTTTATTTTCCATGAGTAATTTGATAAATCCTATTGATTACACATCAGTAATATTATTTAATTAGGCTAATGTTTCATTTATAAAGTGTAGTCATTTTTAAAACTATCCAGTAATATCATAAATGCTAATAAATAAATTTCTTTTAATTAGAGATTGTGTTACTGTGTTGTTGTTTTTTAAGATTTATTTATTTATGATTGTTTTTGACAGATAGAGAGGGAGACAGAGAGAGACAGGGAGAAGGGGGAGGGCCCAGAGCAATCTCCATAGTTCTATGTCACCAGTTTTTGACATACTTTTATTCCACAGGTGGGTGTGGGGCTGCACAGGCAGGAACAGCTGGACACCTCCCACATGACAAGCATACCTGGGCAGGAGCCAAACCCGGGGACTCCAACATAGGAAACTTTCCCCAGTGAGAATGGACATGGGGCACACCCTTGTTCAGCATATGGGTCCGCAGGGGTGGGGGCTGGGATTCAAGGCTTGGACCCTGGGGCTGCAAGACAAGTGCTCAACCTGCTGATCTATCCCAGCATCAAGAACTATATCTTTTTTGAATCTTTCTTCTAAAAATTTATCTTTGGACTAAGATATAGTATGAAAAAAAACATTAAGACAGTGTGCAGGGATTTAGACTAGAAAAACCATTCAACCTTAGCAGAAAAGCTACCTGGGTTCTATTATTATCATGTTTAGTAATGAATCACTGAAAGCAGAGTTAGAAGTAGAGGTGTTAGGAAAGACTCAGGCCATATAATTCATCTCCTCGTTAGTTCAGAGAAGTTTTCTTCTTTTTTTATTTTTTATTTTTATGTCGAATGCCTGTGAGATATTGTGCAATAAAAGTCTTAGATTAAAACACTTCAATCATTTTCATAAGGTGACTAACTATCTTTCAAGTTGCTCTCAGCATTGTTCTCTGAAGTCCTCTCTATGTATCCCTGTTATATGAGAGGTGCTTCCCTTTGTACAGAGAAATGACCTGGGTTCTCAAAGTCATGGATTCCAATGATTTTTCTGTAGTAGTGATGAATCTGCATTAAGTCAACTTCCATTTTTATGATATTTTTTGTTACCAGTTGCACACATTTGTAAGATCATTACCAAGAACAAGCAGTGATTCAGTTTATTACTATAGAATGGTTAAAAACTAACAAGAACATCTAGGGGTCAAATATGCCCCTTGGCACCTAATGGTGCAGATGCATTTGTCTGACGGGGTTTCCAATAGAATACTTGGTGTAGATGACATCCTCATTATCCCTATAACTTTGGAGAGTGGAGCAGTGAAGGGGACTGGCATTTGGGAGGATTGCTGTGTCTAAGTTCTTTGCCAATTATTTAGTATCTCTTAGTTATCTCATATTTAATCATATAAAATATAATATTACGTGCTCTTTTGAAGGATAAGTTTTGTGTTTTTTTTCTAATCATTGACTCCCTATATTCAGTTTTACACTGTTTTCCATCCCCACTTAAAAAAAAATATCTTTAGGTATGTACATATTATTCCTCCAAGTTCTGTGATATCTGCATATCACTTGTTTGGGACTCTTTTATAATTCCATTAGTGTGCTTTATACTGCTTCTTTCACATCCTTAATAAAGATGCTAAATAACACTAGATATACTATTTCCTTTATTCCTTTCCACCAGCCACACCCCTTCCACCCAAACTGAACATACTCCATGTAACATTATCCCTTGTTTATAAGTGTTTGACATAATCCATAATCTAGTTGAGTCTCTTCTTATTCAAGCCAATTAGTTTGGATAATAAAAATTCACACGATTTTCCTTGGCAATCTAGAGTATTCATAATCAGTTGCTTGTGTGAAGCAACAACATAGGAACTCTAGAATGGCTTGAGACATTACATTTCATAAGCTACCCATTTCCTTGACAGAGTTCTGATTTAACACATTTAAGAAGCTGCCACTTTATAATAGTTCTTTTTGCCCCATAGTCAAGTCTGTAAAGCTATAGACCAGGCAAAAGGCCTTGGTTGGCTCTGCACATGAAGAGCTGAAGGTCATGTCTGACTCGGCTTTTCTTACATGTTACAGAATTCTGGCAACTACCCAAGAACTGTTTTTCTTAGGAGAATCTGTACTTAAAATACAAAGAAGTAGCAGTTTTAAGGCTTATCAGAAAAGTTAATGGATGTTTATGGATTTAGTGAGGTGTACCAAAAGAAAATAAGAGTTCTTTTGGCCTACAGTGCTCGTGAACTCAGCATTACTCTCTCCCCTTTCCCATGGGCAGGCATGCCACTGAGATTCCATTCCGGATCTCATCTGGTGTGCTCAGGAACCCTAAAGCCACAGGGCTCATAACAGCTGCAAGAAATAAAGCATCTATTCAATACATTTTCATGCCAAATATTATTCAACACTCTTTTGTCTTGGTTTGATAGAAAACAGTGTGGTGGATTTACTACCTCTCCTTTACTACAGTGAGTCCCAAGTAACTATGAAAGATTTAACAATTCAAACCTGCATGTAAGCAAAATCACTGCTCCTTCTATTTTAAAATTATTAAGACCATAATACAGAGAACCAAAAAAAAAAAGAGAAAAAGTTAATAAAGGTAATCTGTTGTCACTCTTGAAGAGGTATTAGAATTAGTACTAGGCTTTTTTATTCTCCTCAGGAAGACAATGAGAAATGTTCATAATATGTATACATGCAAATGTATGGGTTGAAGAGGCTTAAAAGAAAACCCAGCATGTTACATATGTGGCAATATGAAGAAGAGTGTTATTAGAGAATTTCACAAAATTTTTATGTAATGTTTTATCATACAGTATTATGATCTCAGGGATATTTTGTGATATTTGCTGAGTCTTCTGAGAGTTCATTTATTCAGGAACTTATAAGATTCAGATCTAAAATATGATTCTGTAATATGCCCAGCTGATCCCATTAAATCCAACCTGAAAAGGAGCAGTATAACGATATAAACAATTCTTGTTCTTTGAGTTGTTACACCTCACTTGAAATGCACGCCTTCTAGATTAAAACAGCAATTCCTTTTTGTTTCTCTCTAGGCGGAGGTTCAACTATGCTACCTGGAAGCACAAAGAGACGCTGTTGAGCAGATGTCCCTCAAGCTGTACAGCGAGCAGTATACCAGCAGCAGCAAGAGAAAAGAAGAGTTTGCCGATATGTCAAAAGTTCATTCAGTGGGAGGCGATGGGTAGGAAACTCTTTTTTTGTTGTCGTTGTTGCTTTACTCTCATGAATCTCTACTTTTCAGTGATTTTCCACTGGTAGGCATTAGGTAGGCATTTTTCCCCTAACTAACTGACAAGGAGAAGCTCAATAAATTAGGCATCTGTGTACTTTTTCGTTTGTGCCAGAATTATATCAGCCTCTGTCATCAAACCCAGAACTTTCTAACTTTGCGACTTATTTAAAAACAGCCTTGTGATTTTATGTGTTTGTGTAACTATAAAATATTTTCGGTGTATTTCCTACGCTTTAAATTTCACCATTTATTTTAAAGTCTGTTTGAGGCTATTTTAAACATTACAACTTTACTGGAAATTTGCTAGAACATAATTTTCTTGAAAAATGTGAATATTTAATAATTATTTAGAGACCACGGACTAGCCAGTTATCTTACATAAATCAATTGGAATAATAGACTAGCACATGAATTGTCTATGGTATGTGAAAGAACCCAGCAACTTCAGTGACCCATCAACAATTTCATTCAGCCTGAGACATATGGCTGTATTTATGTTATACTAACTACTCATACTATTGAATAATTGTCATGCATTCAGATATTTCCAAATGAATTTAAAGTTATGCAAACAATGTGTATATGTATTTTTCTTTTTCTTTCTTTTCTTTTCTTTTTTGTCTTTTCTGGCTTAATTTTAATATTTAGTAGGCGATTAGTAAAGAGTAAAAGAATAGTAATGAAATTTAATTCATAGTTTTAAAGACTTGATAATAATTATACTCATAAAAATGAAAACAGTAACCTGTTTAACTTTTATACTTGAGCCAGACAATAAGGGGGAGAAACTATTCACCCAAGTTTTGTTACATATCAATAGCATTACAACTCTATCAGATAAAAAGTTAGCCAAAATATTCCCTGAAAAGGCAGGTGGTAAGAAGTCTTTTCATGTACTTGTTTGCACTTAGTTTTTAAGTGCATATAGTTCTGACTGGACTTTAAATCTTTGTATAAATTTTTGGGATAAATTAAGTACACAAGTTATAAATTCCGTCTTATAAAAAAGGATCAGATTCATAATTTTGTTAAGAAATGGGAAAGGACTTTTTAAATTTTCAAAGTTACCAATCTATATAATTTGTTGCTCTATCAGAATTATTTTTACTCCATAGACATGTTACATATATTTTTGGTTTATCTTACACAATTCAGTAGACATATATTCACAAGAAGAAAAGCACCGAAGCAAATAAGAAAGAAAAGGTTAAAACTTGGAGCATGAACAATAAGCTGTTTTGAGGCCTTAATGTGTTTTAATTTCTCTAAATGCCTAAATAGTCTCTGATATACACACAAACACAAAGTTTAGGTCACATTTTCATGTTTTCTAAAAACCTTAGGCTTAGAGACTGAATGGGCACCACGTGCTTCTGACCTCAGATTCCAGGGACCCAACCTGAGTACTTACTCGGGGCTCCACAAATCATAAATCTGCCCTGGGAACTGCTTCGTTAACAACAAGCTTTGTTCTGTGAAGTAGGAGTAGGTGAACTTGCCTGATATCCTTTGTCTGTGCTCCTTGGGGTGCTGAAGGCTGTGCATTGTGCAGAAATTTAAGAGTGTACTGAAGAAAAAGCAGCTATTTAATACTAAGGACAAAAACCATATATTCCTTTCTGTTTTCTGTTTATATACAGAAAAGCATTGTTTGAAAAATGCATGTGGGTGAGCTTATCTCGGGTGTCCTGACTCCAAGACCCTTTGCTCCCACAGTCAAATCCTTAATTTTGAAGCTTTAAGAACATAGCCTTGTGAAATTATCTGCTCCAATGATATATAAACTTCATTAACTGTTCCTTTTGTTAACATAGAATGATCATTGTTTCTGATAAGCAATTGTGGGAGTAGTGTGGGCTTTCTACAGTTCTCCTTCTGTGTGAAGACATCAAATCTACAACAGAAAATTAAGTTGGTGATACAATTCATATATTTTTATTTCCTTTCTATTTCTACATGCATGCTAAAAAGAATAGGTAGAGTTGAAAAATGTATAAGATTATTCCAGGAAACTCTCAGATGCTGGATAGAATGATGATCTTAAATTTCTAAGAATTTTTTACATAACCAAGAATTATTAAAAAATGAATTTATAATCTCTCTGGCTTGACAAAATGGTGTGTATCAAGGTGATGTAACACAGCTAATATGCAACAATGAACCGTGTGTTTAGCAGTCATGATTATGTGTGGTTGGAAGATGCCCCTGAATGTATATGAGGAGGTGTGAGCTCTAGTAACGGAGTGTGTTCACCTGCGGGAGACATTTGGCACTCTGGCTCCAACATTGAAAAGTGGGAAACCAAGCCTTTCTGTGGGCTTGTGCAATGTGTGGGTCTCCAAGTGGGATTCTCTAAGAGAGCAGGCTGGTGCTTTTCAATTCCTGCTAATTTAAGTGAAAGCACTTATAGATTATCTTGTTTCTTTTATTCAATCAATATATGTTGAAGGCCTACTATTTGCATGACACTATGCTATGAGCAGAGTTTGTTAAGACCACTTACATTTTCTGTATTTTGTAAAGTATAACCACATCTTTTTTCAACACTTCTTTCTACTAAGAGGTTGTCTGATTTCATTTCTAAAATGAATTTCAAAGATGCTGTTTAATTCATTAAGTAGAATCCTACTTTCTGTCCAGACTTAGTATAGATTACAAACTATGTCTTTTGATCAGTTTATAAATGATAGAACTGAGAGGCAAAAAGTCCAGGTGATTAGCTTCTCTAGGATGATAATGTAAAATGGAGCTAAGCCTTTAACTCAGTACTCTAGGTAAGAATGCATTGCACAGTCCATAAAGTCATGCTTTGCACTCTCTCTGAAGGATTTCATTTGGACGCTTGATAAACGTTTTTTTCACCTAAATCCCATGTTGTGAATATTCTATACCCAATGAGATTTAAGTTATGATATCTTCCTATCATGGAGAAATGGAAAAATCTTAAGATTTCATTGAAGCCCCATGGAAGTTTAGGCAAAAACATTACAAAGTTGTTTTGTTTTGTTTTCTATCTACAAAGACCACAGCCTCTGCCTTCATGAAATTTACAGTCTAGCAAGAGAGTGCAGTATTAAGCCAGTGTTTGCCTGTGCAGTGAGAGAGAAGGGGAAGCAAGGTGCTAGGGAAGTTCAGAGCAAGTGAGGTTGGCCCCACGAGGCAGGGCTACATATTTTGTGTTTACCACATTCTGCTCTGTATCTGGTGCAGTGCCTGGCAAGTGCTGGGTGCCCAGTGAATGAATAGATGCACGAACGAATAACTAAAACTGATGTGGGGCTCAGAGGAGGAAGCATATGTCTGAATCATCAGACTGCTTGCTGTTCCATATGACCGGAGAACAAGGTGGAAAGTTAGCGAAAGTGTGAAAAATAAGTCTTGGGGAAAAGATGAAGTCTAGATCCTGGAGTTAATCATTGAGTTTGTGGTTCTTAACCAGATATTGCATCAGCATCACCTGTGGAACTTTTAAGTTGAACAATGCACACCTGCCCACCCTACCCCAATGGATATTTTGATTTATTAAGCAAGAGTGAGCCACAATATTATTATGTTCTAATACCTACTTATAGTTGAGAACCATTGCTGTAGTGGTTTTCAAAATATGATCTCTGCACCAGCAGTATCAACAACTCCTAGAAATTTGTTATAGATGCCAATTCTGGGCCCTACTTCAGATCCGCTGAACTGGAAAGTCTGGAGGTTGGACCAGCAATCTTTGTTTAGCAAGAGGTGATTCTGCTGCTGTTTGAGAAAAGTGCCTTAATCATTGGAGATTTTATGTTAGAAATTAATGGAGAATGAGGATACTGGATTAGTAACTAAAGCCAGTAAGAATCAGTAAACCTTGGTGACCAATTGGATAAGGGGAATGATGTTCCATTTGCTGGTTCAAGGAGGAGAAAAAAATAGGGGGCTTTGATATCATTCAACATTTAATATTCATCAAGATATTATTAATACAAGCTATAGCAGGCATTGGGGATATACAGGCAATAGGGTGCAAAGGGTGGTAGGTGTATGAAAATCAGGAAAGGCTTTCAGAAGAAGTCTTTAAGAGAATGACCCAGGGTCAGAAGTGACAATAAGAACATTTCTCACAGAGGAGGCAGTTTGTATAAACAGCTGGAACCACTAAAGGAAGTCAAGCATGATTAGATTGACAGTTTTGAAACAATATTCTAGTAGCAGTGTGGAGAATACATTGACAGGGATAAGACTACACTGTGCTTAGTTAACAAGCTATTTTAGTCATCCAAGTGATAGAGAGTTAGGGCCTAAGCTAAGAGAGCAGCAATGGGAACTGAAAGAAGGAAGTTGAACTGAGAGGCCATGGTCACCAAAGTGGATGGTGGAGGCAGGGAGTATTTAAGAATGGACATCCATGTTTCAGGTGTGTGCACCCTGGCAGATGGATATATCATTCACTGAGGTGGGGAATTCAAAGGAAGAGCAAACGTGGAGAAAGAAGCTTAGTATAGTTTTTTTGGTGGTCTGTGGAATATCCAGGTGGAAATACCCAGGAAGCAGATCTGAAGCTCAACAATGTTTTGGGCTCCTCAACCAGCAACAAGGGCAATATGGTGACTATGGGGTAGCAGAGTCTAAGGGACGTAGGAGATTACCTTTTGGTAGTCTATCCTCCCCTCTCAGGTAGACATAAAATTGTATTTAAGAATGCTTAAAGAAATAGAAAATCTAAATAGGCTGAATCTAGTAGGGAGATTAAATAAGTAATCAAAAATCTTCCAACAAATAAATTTCCAGGTCCAGATACCTTCACTGGTAAAGCCTACGAAACATTCAAAGAATACCGGTAATTAAAGGCAATCCTCAAAATCTTCCAAAAGAATGAAACCGGGGAGAACACTTCCAAATTCATTTTATAAGGCCAGCATTGCCCTGATATGAAAACCAGACAAGAATGCTACAAGAAAAGAAAATTACAGTCCAGTATTTCTGATGAACATAGATGCTAAAGTCTTTAATAAAGTACTAGCAAACCAAATTCAACAAAATATTAAAAAGACTATATACCAGGGGTGGCCAACAAGTCGATCGCGGTCGACCGGTCGATCGCGAGGCCAATTTTGGTCGATCGTCGATCGCTCGCAATGTCTGGGGTGGAATTCCGTGTACCATGGACTTTGAAGCGATTGTAGAAGACAAAACTTTCTAGCAATAGTTTAATGCATTCTGGGAATTTGCCAAGGTCCTAAATTCCTAGAATTCTGACAGCCTGACACTGTGATCTCTGCCCACCCAGACAATACATTTTGACTTATGTGTTACACTTGTCACCGGACGCAACACGTGAATGCAGCAGTTACGACTCGACTCATCGAAGAACACAATCAGTTAGCTTGAATATTTGGTAATGTCATACGGTAGCTTCTTTTCTTTTATATTAACAGTATTATTATCAATCAATATTATTTATCCTCGGTGACCATGTTGAGTTTCAATTTTTCTTCTGTTTAAAATGTAAGTACCTTTTCTTTGTTTTAAATTAAATTGCTTTTCTTACCTATCTATTTACTTGATAAGTGAGCATTCTCGGCAACAGATCTCTAAACTGCGGTCATTACAGTGAGAGAAAAATAAGGGACAGTACAAATATATTAGGAATAACAATAATTCTATTTAAATTAAGAAGTCAGTATTGTAAACCATAATAAATATATTGTAACTTTAACATACTTCTTGTAAATTTGAATATATCTATATTAGATTTTAATATACTAGTATTGTTGTCCCCGATTGTAATATGCAGTATTGTTATTATTCTCTCAATGTAATGGAGATAATTGCTGCAGTTCATGAGTTTTTGAATTTTCTAGGAAAATATTTAATTCAATATTTATTCTTTAAATTGTCATATTTCTTTGCATTCTAGTATACCCATGAACATGAGTAGTAAACCGAAAAAATCGAAAACTTATCACTTCAATGAAGAATGGGAACTCGATTACTTTTTTACAAT
>PVKE010020957.1:0-26979 GCA_004027555.1 Craseonycteris thonglongyai
AAATGAGGACCGTTGAAAGGGTTTCTTTTTTTGTATGTTCTTTTGTGGTTTTGTTGGTGATGGTGGTGATAGTTTTTTTTTGTTTGTGTGTGTGTGTGTGTGTGTGTGTGTGTGTGTGTGTGTGTGTGTTGTGTGTGTGTGTGTGTGTGTTGTGTGTGTGTGTGTGATTCCTCTTCCCCCTTCCCCTCCCCCTTCTCCTCCCCTCTTTCTCCTCCTGGCTTCCTCAAGCTTCCTGTCTAGACAGCCCCCAATTAGCTGCTCATTATGGGGGTTAAACTGATTAGAACAGTCTCTCCCTTCCTCTGCAGTGGCTACTGTGGGCAGTGCAGTGCTTAGCTACCCCCCACCCCCCACCCCGGGAGTCACACTCTGTGCCCAGGAAGAAGCAGTGGTGGGGGGAGTATCATGCCAGCCCTACCCAGGCAAGACCCCTGCAGCCACATCTCTCAGGACCCATGAGCCAGCCTCCAGGCCTTTGCCTCCTCCATTCCCAGGCCAGGACTCAGTGCCCTTTCTCTTAGTTACTTTCTGCAGCCTTCCTTTATTACCCATGCAAGCAGGCCAAGAGGACACCCTCTGCTCAGCTCCCACGGTGCTTTGTTTTTGCTGCTTTTGCAGCCCTCCTGCAGGGTACATAGGCCCCACACATAGGTGGTTATTATGTAGGTGAAGCAGGCAGCCCCCATACCTCCCCCACCAGAGGATCTCCTATCTCCCTTTGAACTTAGGAGGCAAAAGAGGATGGTGGATCATGGTGTGTGGAGTTTAGAGTTGGGTTTGAATCCTAGCTCCACTGCTTGTTGACTCTGTGTGGCCTTGTGCAAGTGACTTCAGACCTTAGTCTCCACATCTGTGAAATGGGGGTGACTCCTGTAAGCCCTGCATGAGGTAGTGAGGATTACATCAGGGCAGGTTCAGAGCGCTCTGCCAAAGACTTCGAAGAGGATCTTCACCTGGGGTGATTCTACCTCCACAGGACACTGGGCAATGTCTGGGACATCTGCAGTTGTCATGACTGAGGGTGCTCCTAGCATCAAGTGGATGGGGGCAGGGATACTGCCCAGCACCCTGCAGTGCCCAGGATGATCCCACAGAGAATGACCCAGCCTCACGGTCTGCAGTGCCAAGGGGGAGAAATCTTACCACATAGTAAATGCTCACTGAATGATAGCTGATCTCAGCAGAACTAAGCACTCTATCCATTCACCACACACACTCATTGACTGTGTTCTGGGGCCCTGGAGACCCAGAAGTCGGCTAAAGTGGACCCCGCCCTCCATAAAGCTGGCATTGCAGTGGGGATGGCCTGGTTTGTCATGCAAACAGATGGATGCTCAGACGGGAGCTCTGTAGCCCTGCTTTTTCACTGAAGAGTACATGCTTTGGTGAGGACAAGCAGGCATGCATGTTTATTAAAGTGCACATCTTCAATGGGGGCATACAGGATCCTCAGATAGGGATCAATAGATGGGTGTGTTGACAGAGGATGACCGCTCAGATGGGGGAGATACTACAGGTTAAATGGAGATGCAGGGGCATTGTGTTAACTGAAGGGCAGTGGCTCAAATTGGGGCATTACAGGACTGCTGAACAAATGGGGGATGCTCAGGGCCCTCTGGAGCCTGCCCAGGAGCATGAATGGTTATTCTTTCCCCCAAGCTCCTGCCTGCCCTGGCTCCCACAGGCCCCATCACAGGAAGCTCTGAGGGGGCGGGGCCTTGCCAGGCTATTTCCATCCAGGACAGGCTGTTCTAGGAAATCCTCCTAAGTGAGCATCTGACAGCCCTAACCTCGTTCTGCCGCAGCCCGCCACCCCTTCTGCGCGACTGTGTGTGTGTGTGTGTGTGTGTGTGTGTGTGCGCGTGTGCGCGCGCGACACACACACACTCACACACAGCCAGCCTGCAGGGCTAGTCTCCTCTCCTGCCTGCAGCACAGGCCCTGACTCCCTCCATCCTGCCAACCCACATGCCAGGACACTCACACATCATCGTGCATCCTCAGGGGCATGGAGAGCAGTGCAGTGGCCTTTGTAACAGCAGAAGCAGCTGCCAGCCTGAGTGGCCATTAGGGGCCCTGGTTCTCAGATCTGGTTCACCCCAAGCTGTGCTATTAGAAAGAACAGGAAGTTCCCTACATGGAAACAGCAGGAGGGGAAGGGTGCATCAGCGTGCTGGGTAGGACAGGGCTGCCAGCCCACAGAATTGTTGGAGGAGACCCCAGAAACAGTGACCGTGTGCCTTAGAAGAGTGTAAAGGATTCTAAGTGGGGTGATCCCACCCGCAGGGGACACTGGACTATGTCTAAGGACATCTGTGGTTGTCATGTGCAGGGAGCTCCTGGCATGGAGTAGGGCCAGGGAGGCTGCTCAGTACCCCACAGTGCCCAGGACGGCCCTCATTGGCAGCAGTACTGAAGGAAGGGTAGATGCTGGAGCTGGGTGAACAGAAACGTCAAACCCCTCGCCATGGTTTCAGTGTGTACACTTCACCCTAAAACAGGTCTTAAAAATAGTTTCTAAACATGCCCATCTCTGGGCTCCCATTTCCCTGAAATTCTAATTCCAGGAATGGGCTGGGCCTAGAACTCTGCATTTGTTCAGGCACACCACCTTTCCTACCTCTCATTTTGAGAGGGTGGCAAAGGTGGGGGTGTAGGAAGGAGGATGAGTGGTGCTCATGTTTCTTCAGAGCTAGTGTGTGCCCGGCACTAGTGTGGTACCTCTCCTGTGTCACGATGAATGGCGGTTCCTTCCTAAGCCTGTGTTCGCTCTGTGCCGGGGTCCCCATGGACTCTGTGTGTGCCCATTTTCCAGCATTCATTTACTCATTCATTCATTGAGGAAGGTACAAGGGGCTGAGTTGTCAGGGTTCCCCAGGGCCAGGGCAGGGGACATAGTGAGGCCCCCGTCTTCAGAGGAATGACAGTTAGCAAGTAATTCCAGGAAGCAGGTTTGCGCCAGTCTCTGGCCTAATGGCTTCACACGTTGTATCATTCAATCCTCATGATGACCCTGCAAGGATGGCTCTCTTCCTGCCTGAGCTATAGATGAGAGAGTGTGAGCACCACTGCTCAGGGGCCTGTCTGTCCTCTCAGCTCACCCCTCCCCTCAGCTCACCCTGCTGTCTTGTCTAGGGCTCTGGCATCCCCTGGGAGGAAGTAGCTCTGAAACTCCTTTCAGAAAGGTTGGGGGCCAGGTTGTAACATCAGGGGCCCATGGTGGCATCAAGGCTGTGGGGCAGCCCCCTTCTCTCCTCTGTCCATAAAATGGGTCCCCAGCCCCTCCTTGCCTACAAGCTGTTGGAAGAAAGGAGTAGGGGCCCCAGAAGGGAAGCCGGGGATCCTGGTTGTGGAGCCACCCTGCCTGCAGCCCTGTGACCCTCTGGCTTCTCCTCACACAGGCATCTCATCCCCAGTGAAGAAAACAGAGATGGACAAGTCACCTTTCAACAGCCCATCTCCCCAGGACTCGCCACGCCTGTCTAGCTTCACCCAGCACCACCGGCCCGTTATTGCCGTGCACAGTGGTGAGCACCAAGGGCCCTGGGCAAGGAGGGGCAGCGCGGCCCTCTGATGAGACCTCTCATAGGCAGAAAGTCCCATTGCTGTAACTTCCCTGCCAGGCAAGGAAGCCTGCAAGTGCCATGGTGGAGACCATCTGGGTCTGACTCGTCTTTTTGGGCCTCAGTTTTTCCTTTTGCATGAGAAGGAGGTACAGCCTGTGGCCCACCCCTCAACCTGCTCTCCTGTGTCACACTCGAGCAACCCACAGGCAGATGACAGTGTCAGGTGGTCAGAGAAGGATAGATACTCACAGCACGTGGCCAGACACACACAGGCCACACGGATGATACAGGGGGTGTTCCTGCTTCATGAATAGGAAGTGTCACACTCAAAACAGAGGCAGACTCCAGCAACCGTGGGATGTGAGCCAAGCCAGTCACTCTACACCGTGTCCTCCCTGTGCTCATCTGTCAGTTGGGGCTCCCCAACCCAGGGCTGTCATTAGGACTGAATGGGTTAAGTTGTGGTAAGCTCTTGATTGCCTGTTACCCCATTGTTATGATAATGACTTAGGTCTATACAGGGAGGCAGCAAAAACCAACACAGCACAGTAGTTTAGACCAGCAGCTGGCCAGCCACAGCCCAAATCCACTGTTCTTATAAATATTTTATTGACCCATGGCCACACCTATCATTTACATATCATCTATGTGGCTTTCAGACTGCGATAGCAGAGTTGAATAGCTACAACAGAGACCATATGGCCCAAAAAGCCAAAAATATTTACTATCTGGTCAGGGGCTAGAAAGAGAGAGGAGGAGAGAGTGACCACGAATGGACACAGACAGGGCCTCTTTTCAGCGTGATAAGAATGTTCTGGAATTAGAGAGTAAATATAATAAAAATCACTGAACTGTTTAGAAGAAGAAAAATGCAAATACCACAATGAAATATTATTTGGCCATGAAAAGGAATGGAGCACTGACACACACTGCTACACTGTGGATGGACCTTGAATACACGGTGCTCAGTGAGAAGCCAGACACACAAGGCCATACATGACAGACACATCCACAGACAGGAAGTGGGTCAGTGGTTGTCAGGGGTTGGGTTGAGTGGTGGGAGGCTTCTGTTTGGGATGATAAAAATTTTCTAAATCTCTGTAGAGATTGTAGTGATGCTTGCACAGTCTGTGAATGTGCTAAAAAAATTACACACTTTAAAAAGGTGGATTTTACCATATGCAAATCACATCTCAATTAAAAAAATACTGACCACCTGACCCTTTACAGAAATTGTTAGCTGTGGGGCCAGACAGCCTGGGCTCTACCCCTGTGTCTGCCACCTGCTTGCTATATGGCCTGGGCCAGGGACATAACTTCTGAGAGCCACCATGTCATTCTGTTTTTTAAAAAAAATGCAGGATGACACTGGAATCCCAAAGGTTTTCCCTGGAAGTCTGCCAGTTTGGGCCTATGGATGACAACAGGGCATGGCCAGTGGCAGGCACTGCCAGGTCCTGCTACTGGCCAGAGCCTCCCCTCCTCCCATGACCACCCTCTCCCTGTCTCTTCAGGGATCGCCAGGAGCCCTCACCCGTCCTCAGCCCTGCACTTCCCCACGACCTCTATCCTGCCCCAAACGGCCTCTACCTACTTCCCACACACAGCCATTCGCTACCCACCTCACCTCAATCCCCAGGATCCGCTCAAAGATCTCGTCTCACTGGCCTGTGACCCAGCCAGCCAGCAACCTGGACCGGTGAGTTTGAGGGGTACAGACCTCCCTTCCACTCCATGGGGCAGCCTGCCCACGCTCAGCTCCAGGTGACCTCCCTAGGGCTCTGGGCTGTCTCAGGTGGCCTTCTGACATACATCCTCTATTTTAAATGGTTTTGTGAATAGTGGGGGTCTACTTGGACTTTCTCAGATGGTAGAATTGACAGCGTGTATTTTACGCTGTGCTTTGAAATCAAACACAGTCTTATGGTTGGTTGCTCAGGCTGGCTTTTGCCAAACTTCCACAAAAAGCTTTTGGTGTTTAGAGCTTTGTGGACTTTAGAACTGTGAGTGGGGCAGTGGATGGTTGGTCCTTTGCGGGTGAGGTGGTGGATAGTACGTTCTGGTAGTGAATGAGGAAAAGCATGTGGACCACCCTTGAGGTCATCCCATGTTGTGTAGGGCAAAGTGGCATCGTGTGGAAGGACAGCAAGTATGTATAAAGTGACTTGAGGAGGAGACGGAGTGTGGTCCCAGAATGCTGGAGGCCTGTGAGGCCCGCAGTACCCACCAAACTCATCCAGCCATGCCAGCCTCGCCCCCCAGACAGGGCCGAGGACGGCAGCCCGAGGCGGAGGGGGCGCCACCACCTTAACTACCTGTCTCTCTGTTCCCCCCAGTTAAATGGAAGTGGTCAGCTCAAAATGTCCAGTCACTGCCTTTCCACTCAGATGCTGGCGCCCCCGCCCCCCGGGCTGCCACGGCTGGCACTTCCCCCTGCCACCAAACCTACCTCCGAGGGAGGAAGCACGTCGCCAGCCTCACCCTGTAAGCACTCGGGAAGCAGTGCCTGTGGCAGGGCGGGCGTCCCCAAGGGGCCCCCTGCACTCCCCTCCCCAACTGCTGGGGTCGGGGCCTCGGCCTGGCCTGGTGGGTACTGGGGGCCCAGATGCAGGCCTGCAGGGGGCCACAGGGTTGGGCCCACATGGGGCCAGGGCAGCCTTAGGATGGCAGGGGCAAGTCTGCAGTCTGCCCCGATTGGCCAAGTGGCCTGGAGTCCCATGTGCCTACTGTGGGCCCCTCAGCCCTCCTCCATGCAAAAAGCAGCTGACAGGAGATGAGGATCTCCAACTGGTGGCCCAAGGGCCACACCCAGCCCCAGATGTCCTTTGTTTGTGGGAAATGAGAATCTGTTGTGTTAAAAATCAGGACATTTCACATAAAAATTTCAGAGTTCTAAATTCTTGGGGGGAAACCTGCCACAACAGGCCCTGTTCTTTCTAGTGACCTAGGCTGAGCCACACCTGTAGATGGGACAGTTCCCACCTGCTTGCTTAATCCTAGAAGGCCCTGAGTGAGCTGCCTTATCTTCTGGAACTTTTCATTCTTTGAATGTGGCTCCAGGTGGTAGCCTGGTGGAATGCCCTGGGTGGGTCTCCTCACTTTCTGGGACTTTCCACTTTCTGGACATGGTTCCAGGTGGTAGCCTGGCAGAAGGCCCTAGATGGGTCTTAACCTTCTAGAAGTTTCCATTCTTTGGATGTGGCTCCAGATTACACTCATCCAGGGCAGCTCAGGCTGGGAAACTGCTCCCAGATTCCCCATTCTGGGTTCTACCCCATCAAGAGGGGCTCTGCTCTCAGCTTCTCTGTGAACCCCTAGAACAGACTTGGGTGGGCTGTCCATGCCTCATCAGGCTGCCTTGCTTGGGGCCACTGACACAGACACCTAGAGCATTGTCCTACTTCCTCTCAGGCTGAGCCACCCCAATCAGAGGCCCTGGGCAGACAGTCTCAGAGCCCCCAGACTTCTCCCCACCTTCTTATTCTGCTCCTTTTTGAATGTTTCTCTCCCCAAATGAGATTCCTCACCTCACCTGAGCAGGAGGGGCTCTAGCTCCACTGGGCCCTGTCAGCCCCCTTCCCTGAATGCAGCATCCTCTGTCCCTAGCACTTCTTCCCCCGTATTCATTGCCTGCCAAGACCCAGGGCAGCTTCCAGACTGTGCCTGAACGCCAAATGCAGTACCAGACACTGGGTTCAAATCCTGCCTCTGCAGCTCGCTCCCTGTGTGACCTTAGGCAAATGTCCTCCCCTCTCTGAGCCTCAGTTTTCTTGGCCAAAAAATGAGACAGTCACAATACCAGACTTGTAGAGCGGTGGGGCGTGTGTTGATGAAATAGATCAGGGAGAACATTTAGTGCAATGTCAGGTGTAGGGTCAGTATGCAGTGCTGGTGACCACCAACTACCTACTTTCCCACCTGTGAAGTGGGAATAATTATGTTGGATTCATTGAGGCTACCGGGGGATAAATGGGAATATGCCCAGTGCCTGGCATACAGTAGATATTATCTTTAATAGATGCAGAATAAACATGGATTCCCTCACCTTCCCTGCACCAGGTTCTTAACTGCAAGTCCAGCCTGCTTCCCCCCATATCCCCTGATCCTCACTGCCTCCCACTTACCCCCCACTATGGCCGGCACCATGCTGGGACCCTCCCACCACAGTCCCAGCCTCTTTGAGGTCCCTGACCCTTAGAAGCACCCAACTGTGAATTATTCACTCGCCAACAAAATTTAATTGGTGAGACTAAAATGTGTATATGCAGACACCCAGCCTCCCCCATTCCTCTCCAGGAGGAATATTAATAAATAAAACACTCTCAATAATTGATGGCGCCCCATGTGGGATGAAGGCCGTGGCCACAGGATGGACCAGGTAGTGGAACACCCTGAATAATTCACAAGCGGCTTCTGAATTATGAATCTTTCATCCTGAGCCTTTGCTCCCAGCAGATTCCCCTCCCATGTGACTCTGGGGACCTGCGACTGGGCTTTTCTGGGTGCCCAGATAGGCCTGGGTAAGGCATTGGGTGCTGTATGACCCTTGGCAGCGGCTACCCTCTCTGGGTGCTCCTGCATGGCCCCCTTCTAACGGGCTCTCGGTCTCTCTCCTCCCCGCAGCCTACTCTACGCCCGGCACGTCCCCTGCAAACCGTTCCTTTGTGGGATTAGGACCAAGGGATCCAGCAGGCATTTATCAGGCACAGGTAGGGGCCAAGAGGCCGGCTGGTGGGGGAGAGGGAGGTCCAGGGCAAAGGGCCAGTTGGGCACACAGGGAGAGGCTGGCCTGCTGGGTCCCATGCCACCTCCCCACACCAAACCCCGGGCACAGTGGCTATTAAGCACAGCATGGGGACTACTAGCCTCACATACCCTTCCAGAACCTCAAATGTAGCCATGACCCAAAACCCTGCCTGCAACTTACTATGGGGAGACCATGGGCTGTTGCCCCCCCGCCCCCGTGCCCATTTGTCCCTATGGGGAAGTGTGGCCCACAGAGGCAAGGGGATTTGCCCAGGATCACACAGCACGTCAGCCTGAGCTTTCATCCCCTTCCATGCCACCAGCCAAAGGGACCATAGAGGAGAAGGGTTGGGGTTGGCAGAGGACTCCAGAATGTCAGGTGCAGGTGGTAAAACTGAGACAGCCTGTGACGGGGGTGGGGCCTTCCAGAAGATGCAGGCTCCAGCATGGGGGGGGGGGGGCAGCAGAGGCAGAGTTGGCATTACTGCAGCTGCATGTTTACTAGGGTCAAGAGACAAAGGCTGGCTGAGGATGAAACCAGGAAGCTCAGAGAGGAGAGGCAAATTGCCTGAGGCTGCACAGCAGTGGAGGACAGAGCCCCTTTGGGTCCAGAACTGAAACTGGCTCCCAGCTTCTGGTGGGTGGAAGGTGGCCTAAGCCCACTGCCCATGTGTCCTGACACTCAACCTGAGGTCAGGATTCAAGTCTGCCATGTGCAGGTCAGGAGTATGTTGGCAGTCAGTGTCCGAGAGTGGTGGCTGGACCTTGGAGCCATCACTTCCCGATGTGTGTTGGGGTGGGGGTGTAAAATAGCCCAAGGACAGCACCAGCCCCTGTGGGCCCTCCAAGGCCCAGATGCACAGATAAACCCTCACTGGGCTGCACAGCAGCTCTGAATCAGCAAAACTCTGAGGAAGGGCCTCCAGGGTGCTGCCCGTGTGGGGAGGTGGGGAGGGGTTGGATCCCAGTGGCAAAACCTGGTCAGGCAGAGCAGGATGAGGGTGTCCAGGCAGGGGCTCAGCACTGATACAGGCTAGAGGTGATAGAGAAGTAGCTAGGGTGTGGAAAACCTCAAACTTGGGCTTTTGTTGGGGGACATGGGAGCCATGGGAGGGGCATGGCCATGTCTGAGAATTGTAAAGAACTTTCTGGAGCTGGTATTGGGGGTGGGGTGGGAAGTGCATGGAAGGGAGGTGACAGATTGATGATATCCCCAAAAGAGCCTAGGTTATGGGGGACGCAATGCCCCCAATATAGGTGAATAGGGAGGACAGGTCTAGGGGCAACTCCACCAGCACTGCAGTCTGGACCCCAGGTCACTGGACTAAGGACATCCCAGTTCCTGGGTAGGGTCAGCCCCACTGAGAAGGGAAGAGAAGGATGCCTCCAGTGAGACCTTGCTCCACCCTCTCAGAGCCCCTGCTTAAAGGCCTCAGAGCTTAGAGGCCTCCGGTTTCTGGCCCAGTCAGCACTTCAGCCTCTGCTTTCATTATTTCTGGGAGGTTAGCTTTCCTCTGCCCCACCCCCCACCCTGCCTCTGCCCCCAGTCTGCAGTGGTTTCTCTCCCTCTCCACTTCCTTTTTTTCTCCTGCCTTCCCCCATATCAGTGCCCCCCCCATGATCAGTGTCCACTCCCCCATAAGTGCCCCCTCCTCCTTATCAATGTTCATTGATATTCCCTGGTCATTACCTATCTTCTCCATACCCTCCCACTCATCTTTCACCATCAGTCCCCCCAGTCCTAAGCCAGTTGTCACTTTGACCCCCAGAGGGTTTTTCCGGGGCTCTGTGTGATGGGATTCCCCCCGGCCAAGCATTTTACACCAGATGCTTTCTTCCCAAGAGCCCATCACGCCTGTTCAGCAGATGAGTAAACCGAAGGCCAGAGAGATTATACCACCATGTGCCCAAAGCCACACTGGCGGCTCCAGCCAGGCCAGGGCATTGCCAGAGCCTGGGCCTCACCCCTGACATGGCGCTAATTCAGTCTCCCCCTCAGATGAAGGAGAGGATGTTGTGTTGAGGGTGCCCTCTTCCCCCTCAAATCACTGTGTCCAGATCCTAGCAGCCGGCCTGGGAAGGGAGGAAGGAGGGAGGAAGGGCTGAGGGGAGGCTGGCCACCACTGGGCAGGGCCACTCCCAGCATCTGTCTGGTTGCCAATGGAAACCAGACATGAGGTAATGGCCAAGATGAACTTGAACTTGTCTGGAGGGCTGGGAGCCACAGCACCAATGTGATGGGATGGGCCAGCAACTGCTGGGCAGCCTGGTTGGAAGCTGTGGTTGAAAAGGGGACAGGTGATTTACAACAGGGTGGGAAGCATCGCTGCCCCAACCTCAGAGAGTGGGTAGTGGTCCCCAGGCCTACCCCACATGGGCGGATGCATTTCCAGAGGAAGGTACAAGGCCTGAGCTGTCCTGTGGAGATCTGGCCTCCCCTCTGGGATCTTCGGTCACCCCCTCTACAAAGTGGGATTCAACTCTCTGGAGGGCCAGGCTAAGGGATCAGCCCCAGGCAGGGGGAAAAGCAAGGACCCAAGGGCACATTTGGCTCTTCCTCTCCCACAGTGTTGGCCTCACGCAAATTTCTTGACTTCTCTGAGCCCCAGTTTTCTCCACTGTGAAATGGGGGCGGTCTCTCCTTTAGAGCTTCTGGGAAGATCATTAAGTGGGAGAATGTTTGTTTAAAAAAAACGAACAAAGAGGAAACAACCCTGGTCACAGTGCTTGGATGTGGCGGCACTCCATAACGTTCACTTGGAGCCAGAATGAAACTACACTCCCCCCATTTTACACTCAGAGCAATGAGGCCCAGAGGTTCCATTGACAGACTCAGCAAACAGAACTACAAGATGCTTAAGTAGATTTGAAGTTCAGACAAACAAAGGATTAAAAAAAACCTTATTTTTAAGGTAAATGTATCCCCAAAGTTGCACTTAGATTAAATATACTAAAAGGTTTATAGGGAATTCACATTTTACTGGGTGTCCTGTGTTTTATCTAGCAGCCCTGCTCAGGGGTGAAGTCAGTCGCCCGGGATCACCCAGCCACAGGTGATGAAAGGTCTGGGATGGGGGAGACTGAGGTCATAGGCCACAGGGAGATGGGGGAGCTGAGGTGGGTATAGGCATTGGCAGAGCCTGACCCTGGTTCTCTCTGTCTCCCTCTCTGTGTGTCCCTGTCACTTGGCCAGTCCTGGTATCTGGGATAAGAAAGGTTTCTTCCCATGCCTGCTCCTTTGTCCCGGGAGGGCCACACCGCTGGCCCCAGCCAACGTTTTCGGTGGAAAGTTAGAGCGAGCAAGAACATCCCGCCAACTCCCAGCCCGGCCGAAAAGACAAAACACACAGACACGTACACACAGAAGGAGAAAAAAAGAGAAAAAAGGCCAAAAAAAAAGACAAATGGGAAAAAAGAAAAATCATAAAAACAAGCCCACCCAAGCAAGAAGACAAAAGGTAAAGACGGCAATGCTTCAGACTCAAGACGCCATGGTTGGACCTGCCGCCCCTCGGGAGAGGGCACAACGAAGTGACAGTGCTGCCACAGGGGTCTTCCTAAGTTATTCATCTCTCAGCTGCTGCTCTGGAAGGGCAGGCGCCTGCTCCCGCCTCCGCCCAGGACCAGGTGAGCGCAGCCTGGTGCCTGTGCCCAGGCCCCACAGGGCAGGACACTCAGCAAGGCCACCTCTCCCTGAGTCCCTACCGTCTCACCCGCCACCTGGACATCGACCGGGCTTGCTATGCTGGTATTTCCAAGTGGGTAGGCAGGCCCCGTGGAGGTTGGGGTGGGCAGGGATTTGGTAAGGGCAGAAGAGGGTTCTGGGAGATGCCAGGCATCAACAGGGGACAAGGACACATGGCAGATTCTTTCTCAGGAGTGTTCTGTGGTCAGTCATGGGACCTACACTCGCTCCAAAGCATGTGCGTGCAAGGGCTGGCTTGGTACTCTGTCTTTCAGCCCCACGCCTGCCTGTTTGGGAGAAGTCTCTATGCAATTGCCCCCCAGCCCCACCCCGCAGCATTGGAGGCTACCTCCCCCCCACCCACACACACCACACCCTGCCTGCCAGCTCCACACCCCTGGGGAGGGATCCGCATTGCACACACTGTAAGAAATGCACTTTCTGACTAAGGGGCTGGAGGGGGCGTGGAGCGGAGAAAGAGTGTGGTCTGGAGTCTCTGTCCACCGAGCCCTGGGAGGGGAGGACCCACACACACACTTAGCCAGTGGAGGTGGGAGGTGAGAGCGAGTGGATTAAAGTGCCTGATTCCCACTGCCTGCCCCCCTTGGTCCAGCTGAGCCACGGGTGGCCGTGGGCATCCTCATCCCTCCCCCGCAACCCGCCCACCTCCAGTCGCTGACCTGTCATTGCTATGCTCCCTTCAGAGCTAGAGAGATGGAACTCTGCCCCTGTAGGCCTAAGGGGCCGAGCTGGGTGTCCCCAAGCGTCCTGCTGTGCTGGGGCGCGGTCTGGGGACGCCGGTGTGTCCCCCCCACGCCTCCTCTGCCAGTGCCTTACATCATGGAGCAACACCCCCCTCCCTGGTGCCTCTCAGCCCAAAGGGGGACCACAGTTTGCACTTTTATGCCCCCCTCCAAGTGGGGCACAGCCAGGGAGGTGCATCGCAGCTGGGCCCCAGGAAGGAGTGTGGTCCTCGTGATCCTGGATCAGGTCTGGGGTTCTGGTGGGAAGGGGGTTCCAGCACCTCTGGAACCCCTTTGTCTGCATAGGGGACCTCCCATCTGCTAAGCATTTTCCGTTGAGCCGCTCCAAAAACACTAAGCTGGGGATGCCGGGTGACCCCCTCCCCCACCCGGGCTCCCCAGCCCCATCCCCACCCTTACACCGGGATGATCCTAGGTATTCCAGGGTCACCAGACCCAAACACAGGAACCCCTCCCGGCCCTTCCATCTGAGCCCCCACTGGCCGCCTCCATGCCTGGCGTTGGGGAATATCTCCCCCACTACGACCCTGCCCAGACCTTGGCCGAAGCCATTGCCTTGGGCAGGGCCTCCACCTCATCTGCTCCCAGCCTGGCCCTCTGCTCCTTCTCTTGGTACCCCTGGGCCTGGCCAGCCTCCCCCCACCTCCAGAAACTGGACTTTCCTCCCAGACCAGCCCAAGGGGATTGGTGAACCCACTTGATCATAAACAGAAAGACCCAAGACCCTTCCTTACTGACTCCCCTCCCATTGTCCAGAGGGGTTCAAGGACCTTTGGTCCTTCCGTCTGTCCCCAGGGTCTCTCCACCAGGTGTTCACTGGGGACTAAAGCATGGGCCGCTCTTTGGGAGGGCAGGAGGGGTGGGTTATGTAGCTGGTGTATCCAGAAGCTTCTCAGCCGGGAACCTTAGGGTGCGGGTAGGCGGGATAGGGAAGGGGGCGCCTGGCAGCCCCCAGCGACCTAACTTTGCATGGTGCTTAGTCAAGGACTCCTGTGACCTGGCTCCTGCCGGCAGCTCGCGGCGCCTGACACTGCATGGCAAATTATACCTGGCTCTATCTCCTATCCCCACCCCCCTACCATCTCCCCCTCCTCTTTAAAAAAAAGATACAAAAATACCTTTAAAAAAGTCCATGTTTCCTAATTTGCACGAAATTTTCTACCACATGATGTGCCTTGCCTTCTGAAAATAAGTATTACCTTTAAACAATATCAGCGCAAAGGTAGCTGCATGCCCTGCTCGTATAGTTAAAAAAGAAAAAGACAAAGCAAACAGTAACATGAAATAAAAAGTAAAAATGGAAAAGGGATGTATTTCTATTTGTAAAAAAAAAGAAACTAAGAATTTTTTTTAAGGAAAAATCACACACTAAAAAAGCAATTCACAGAGCAGTTGACCCATGACCTGCCCCATGGCCCACCCACTCTAGGTTCTGTCTCCACAGCTCCTGCTGCATTGGGGGTGCTCCCTGGTGCTCCACCACCCCCAGCCCCACCCCTGGGCTCCCAGGGGTCATTTCTGAAGTCCCCACCCATAGCAGCAGACAGACCTCAGGAGTGTGTCCTGGCCCCTGGGCTACAGGCCAGCCCCAGATGCCACACATGCATGCAAGACCCCAGGGGGCCCCATGGGGTGACCACCTTGCCAATAGCCAGACTTCTCCGTCCCACCTCCTATAGGCTGGCATCCCTCTGGCTCAGGGTCAAATTGCTTTCCCAGCCCCATCCTCAAAGATGTCCCTCTCTCTTTCCCTGTATACCCCCCTCATTCTTGCCAAAGGACCCACTTGTCCCCCATCCCCGGAGACCGGCCTTGGGTGGCAGTTTCCTCCCGCCCTCTCCTCTCTCCAACACCCAGTTCTACGTCTTCCAGCTGTGACTATGGAGGGTATCTGGTATGAAACAAAAAAACCAAACTCGATATATGCAATATCTGTCTGTTTGTATCTGTAGGTCTAGCTCAGCCATTAGAAGCCCAGTTAGGGAGGCCAGTGGGGACAGGGACAGTCAGGGGGGCACCCTGTTATAGGCCTCTGTCCTGGTGGTTGGCCATGCTGTTGTCTTTTCCTCTTTTTTTATTTTCTCATTTTTCTTTTTTTTTTTTTTAATTCCATTTTCCTCTGTCTTTAATGCAACCAAAGGTGAGACAATAGTAGATGCTTAGTGGTAAGTCTGGGCCACGAGGACCAAAGGGCTGGGTTCTCCAACCTCAGGCCAACCCCCACCTCTGACCCCCAGCTGGGTCTTCGCAAGCATCGCCTGTGGGAACATACCAGGCCAGCAATAGTCCCCAGTAATCCACCTGCCTACAGCCCCTCGGACTTTAGAATTGTCTCCAGGGCAAGGCGGGGTTTTGCAGAAAGGTCCCCGCTTTCATTTGCCGTCTTATGCTCATTCATGTTTTCTTCCCAAGAGACACCTCAGCAAGCCCCAAGGGACAGAGGGAGAGCCCAGACCTCAGCCTCAATGGGCGACAACACTGCCCTTAGGAACTGTCTCTTGGCCAGAGAACCCAAGGCCATGTGTGTCAGTTTTTATGTGGCTGATTTCTGTTTCTTATTCTCCCTGTCCCCCAGAGAAGTGGGGAGCAGCTGGTGGCAGAAGGCTTTCCTACCAGGAGGGACCCCTCCCCAAGGGCTTTGCTGGGACCTTCATGTCCCTCCATGACCTGTTCCCTTCTATACTGCCCTCCCTTGCCCCCAGCTGTACGTTCTTGCTCCTGGGCATTATTGCTGAGTACTGAAGACACATCCTTCCCAGCCATTGTGTTATCCCTGGGTTGTTTCCATTTCTCAGAAGAGCTACAAGGTCTCCATTGGGTAAAATTCCCAGGCCGCTCACTGCAGGCAGAAAAGGGCAGAAAGACCAGGAACCATACCCCTGACCCATCTCTGCAGTTTGGGTTCATGCCACAAGGTGGGGCTGGGAGACAGGGTGTTGCGTTGGTTTTTGTGTTTCGTTTTGTTTTTACATGTGTGAAACTGACATCTCAAACCCCATACCCTGCCACCCAAGCCCACCATCACCTAAAACTCATCATCCAAACCCCACCCCCAGCTTTGCCCTGGGGTCCAACTCATGCTATGGAAAAAATAGAGAGGCCTCTGAAATATATGCAAATTGCCCACATCCTCTCTTGGGTGAAAGCACTAGACATCACCAACCAGAGTGGAGAGGGAGGCGCTGAAGACCCAGCCCTATCTGGGCGGGAACAGGGGTATCTGGAGTACAACCCGTGCCCAGGTCTGGAATGCAGGTCTGGCTGAGTTCTGAGCCTCACCCTGAGCTAGACAATCAGACCCAAAAGGAACCCCAGGAGACTCGGGGCTGCTGCAGCAACTCCCCAAGCAGCAGACAATTCCAGCCTCAGCCCCATAATTCCCTCCCTGCTCCAGAACCTGTCTGTCTCCAGAGAGCAGTGTGCCCGGTGCAGGCAGACTTGACTGGCCGTGGCCCATCAGGACCTCGGGGCCAGGAGCAACTGTCCAGCCTCCTGGAAGAGACAGCACAGGGATCCCCCCAACCCTACTCCGGCTTCTCCAGTGGTACTTTGACCTTTGATTTTTACTTGCTTTCTGGAGGGTGTTGGGAGAGAGATTCCAGAGATCCAGCCTCCTCCATATCCTGTCTTTCCCCATTTCTGCACCTTTGGACACTTCCTGAGGGTCCCATCTCCAAATGACACAGCCTCCCCCATCCATCCATCCTTAAACATGTTAGAAATGTGTGGGGTCCGAGCTGGCCCCTGAGCCTCTCCCCACACCTCCCCACCCTCCCTGGGGAGGCAGGGAGACAGACCCAAAGAGATACCAGCAGGACTTGTTGCCAGTGATACCAAAACAGACTTCCCAAGCAGTGCCTCACAGGTCTGCTGGTGTGGCTTTGGGGTTCTCCCCCACTCCCCAGGGCCCCCCCTAGGCCTCAGGAAAGAGGAGGTAGGATCCAACAGGAATAAGGGCTGGGGAAGGGGAGGAAGCCACACACCCCCAAAAGCTACCACCCTCCCCTCAACCCTCCTCCATTCACTGGCTAGAAGAGGACCTACTGGAAAAGGGAGGGGAGCTTCCCCAGTCCCCATTCAGTTGGAAACACCCAAAGCCCATTCCCAAGATGCCTCAACACTTCTGTTGATTCTCCCATCTTGGGTCCCAGCCAGCCACGCCCCCCAAACCAAAGCCTCATTCAAGTCCAGGAGTCCTTACCCTCGCCCCCTGCTTCATGCCCTCCAATGCCCCAGGGCCCCACACTGGGGAAGGATAAGCAGAGTGCCCCAGGGACAGGAGCACATATAGCATGAGGGCATCAGGGAGAAGGAAGAGAGACCCATTTTCCTCTGAATTTCCTCCCTCCCTCCCTCCTTCCCTCCCTCCCTTCAAAGTTTTTGGTGGTGTTGCTGTTCATTTTCTTTTCTTTCCAAGATTTGTTTTTGAGGTTTTTTTTCTCATTTTGTATTTTACTGATATTACCAGGATAGTTTACTCTATTTCTCGCTTTCTGCTTGCTTCACACACTGGGTAACACACACACACACATACACACACACCCCTATGCTCAGAACCCAAGTCTGAAGAAGGTTTGGGCTGGGTCTGCCACCCACCTCGTAGTCCTCCTGCACCTGCTCCCCAGTGTGGGGACAGGATGGAGCACAAGGGGAACATCTGGACAGCCCTGGACCCAGCCTTCTCCCTGTCTCAGCTCACCCACCCTGCCCGCACATCATACTCGCATTATAACCTGTATATTATGCAGTCATTTCAGTTTTCGCAGACGCGCCTAAGTACCATTTACAGAAAGTGACTCTGGCTGTTATTATTTTGTTTCCCTATGCAAAAAAAGAAAAAAGGGAAAAAAAAGAAAAAGGGGGGTTCCATAAAAGATTCAATAAAAGGCCAAAAAAAAAAAGAAAAAATGTATAAAAATTAAACAAGCTATGCTTCGACTCTTTCTGGCTGTCTTGGGTCCTCCTTTTTGTGTTCTGTGCCAAAGTGAAGGGGCAGGTGGCCACGGAACAGGGACTAACCACAACACTTTGGGTGAGGTGACTGGTGTTCCAAGACCATTAGGTCAGATGTCCACAGGGGACATTCCACAATGTCGGGATATCTATGGTTATTGTGACTGGGGAGAGCTGACATCGGGTGGGTGGGGACCATTGATGCTCTGTGGCCTGGGACAAATAGCCTTTTTGTGCCCCACGGTGCCCAGGACGGCCCCCTACAGAGAACAGTCCAACCCCAAATGTCTGCAGTGCTAAGAGAGACCTGCTTTAGGTGGTGACTAGGTGAGCTCTGGGTCTAGGCTTTTCCTCAGTGCCCCTGATGGCTCCAGTCTTCCCACTCCTAGGATTCCAGGCCTCTTTGCTCCTGCCCTCAGCCTCAAGGTTCTTGCAACCCCTTGTGGGCTCACCGAGGAGGACCTGGACCCAGAAGCCAGGTTCTGAGTGGAGGGGTCAAGCAGGTGGCCCCCTGACCCCTGCATACCCACAGTCCAGCCCCTCCCACAGCCAGGAAGGGGGACACTCACAGGAGCTGCTTTTGTTGAGTGAGGGGGCTCAGCCGAAAGGGATCATTTGGAGTGGGAGGCGCAGTGGGTCGGAGCTAAGTTGGGCTGGGGAACTCAATCTGGCCTTTGATCTCAAGAAAAACCTCAGTGTTTTTCAGCCATTGTCCCCCTATGATGAAGCAATTCTTTGCTTTGGGGTGCTGTCCCAGCACTGCAGGCTATTTGCCATTCCTAGTCCCCACTCTAAATGCTATAAAGGGGGGCAAGCTTGTGACAACCCAATAAATGCCCCCCTGAAATTTTCATATGCTCCCTAGTGGGGTAGTTCCAGATGGCCTCTCCCTTCTCTCGCCCTCATACTCCCAAGCACTTCACCCACCGGGGAACCCCAGACTGGGGCCACAGAAGAGACTGAGAGGCAGAAAACTCCTGCACCCCAGAGCTTCGGTCTGAAAACACACACCCTCTGACCTTCAGAATCCCCCTAATCTGAAGGGGGACTCGTTCACCCTACCCTATCTTCACCATTTCAGCATAACAAAAAATATGACATTATATATCTTTTGGGTTCTTGGTTCTGTGCTCAAGATTTTTGTAGACATTATTGCATTTATTCCCCATGAGGACTCAAGAAGGAAGTTATTTTTCTCTCCCCTTTTTTTAAAGATTTACTTTATTGTTTTTGACAGAGAAAGAGAGAGAGAAGGGGATGGGCCCACAGCAATCTCCATAGTTGTACGTCATCAGTTTTCAATATGGTTTCATTCCACACCAGTGGGTGGGGGCTGCACAGGCTGGGAACTGGACTGGGAGGACCTCCCGCATGGGAGGGACACCCCCTCAAGCCAGGAGCTGAACTGAGGGTGAGGGGGCAGGACTGAACTGGGGGCCTCCCACATGGGAAGCACACCCCAGTCAGCATATGGGTCCACATGGACTCGATCTATGGTCCCCAGGGCTACAAAGCGAGCACTTAACCTACTGAGCCATCCTGGCTTCCCCTATTTTCCTCCCCTTTTAATAAGGCAGGACGCTTAGACACAGAGAGGTTAAGTTACTTGCCACAGGCCACACAGCAAGAAAGTTGGGACTCAATTCCAACTCTTTCTCCATGGAGCTGCCACCAGGAGTGCAGAGTAGGAAGATGATGCTGTGCACCCCACACCCAGCTTCTGGGTGTCACAGCTTCCAGAACAGGACCTTTAAACAGCATGTAGTAGAAGGGGCCCTCATCTCCCAGGAAAAAGCCTGGTTCTGAGCCTGCTCAAAGTTCACATTCAGGAACAGCAACAGGGAGATTTCATGAGATGTGTTGGCTCTGCCCTGGGTCCTGCAGAGAAACCAGCAGAACCATTTCCATGGTTTCTGCTCACCTTGCTAGTGAAAAGGGGGCTTGAGCAGGATGTGCTGGGGGTTACTCCAGTTCCCTTGTGGCAGAGACACAAACCAAGGCCAGGGAAGGGGTTGGGAGCCAAATGATTCCTGTGGACTCATGGGAGCAGGGCCTCAAAAGATCTTAAGAGATAGGAAAGCAAGAGGAAGAGCTGGATTCTCTGATGAACTCCAAAGGGCAGCAGAAATCAGAGGTGAGAAAAGAAATCAGGCAGAAAAAACATGCCTGCAATGCAGACTGGGTAGACATAGGAGATGGTGGGGGTTTGGGGGATGTGGCAAACTCCTTGTCTAGGGTACCCTCTGAGCTTCAGAATTACCAGAGGGAGGCCAAGCTTGGGAAGGGGATGTGTAATGCCTAGGTAATGTGCAAAGAGCCTTCCGGGAAGGACTTCGGGTGGGTCCTGGGCCCTCTTCATTCGGGGACACTCTACCCTGATGGAGTCATTTCACTGGCCCCAGGAGCAGGTCTTAGCTTATAGGGTTCAGGGCAAGCACTGGAGCATTCCTGAGGGCTGCCTGGAGGAGGTGAGCAGAAAGCCTTCATGAGGAGGAGCTCGCTATTGCATGGTTTGAAGGCTCCCCTTTCTCCTCCAGCTCCAGCTCCCAGTCACTCACTCCCTTCTCCTTTCTCACAGTCTCCTCTTCCTTCTCTTTATTACTGTGGAGAAAAGAACGGCCCAAATAACCCCATCTAGTAAGGACTTACAGTGTCCCAGTGCACCTTTGTTGTCCCCATTGTCCAGAAAGCGATGCTGAGACTCAGGCAGGTGAACAGGAAGGAAGCGCCGAAGCCCAGGCTTAAGCAACATGAGCCCAAACCATGCTCTTAACATCTGGTCCCTCTCTGGCTTCCTGGGCCTCAAAACGGCATGTGGGTGGGCAGAGAGGTGGGGCCTAGACTAATTAATGCATATATAGGTAAGTGAGCAGGTAGATGGGCAGCTAACCAGATGGACGTGTGGACAGGTGGTGGGGAGATGACTGGGTAGATGGACAGGGAGAGAGGAAAGGAGGGAGGGAGGAGAGGAAGAGAAGGACGATGGCTGGCTGGAAGGGGAGAGGGCTGGATGGGGGGATGGAGAAATGGATGGATAAGTAGATGGGGGTGAGAGGGGAGGTGGTAAAGACTACAGATCCCACTTGAAGCACATATAAGGTCGGAGTTCTCTGTGAGGAAGTAGGTAAGTAGGTAGACAGGAGGGAAGTCAGCAAGATTATGTGAGGCCCCCATCGATGCTGAATCAAAGAATTAAAGCCTCCGCCCGGCCCTCCTCCTGCCCTGCTCCCTCAGAGAAGTCTGAGAAGACAGAGGCTTAGAGAAGGTAGGGACCAGTGGAGGGAAGGGCTCCAAGCGGGGCGTAGTCCACCTGTCCGAGACTTGCTGCACCAGAGGCGTAGACCACCGAGAGGACGAAGATGAAGAGAAAAGCCAGCACAGCCCCCAGCCCCGCCAGCCACGCTCTTCTCAGGGCCACTGCGGGTGGGAGTAGCGTGGGATCCAGGTTGGGGCTCCTCCGCCTTTCTCCCTCCTTGCCCCCCAAGGCCTTACAGCATTGGGCTTGAACCAGCATGGGGACCACAGCTGCCAGGAGGGAGAGGTGGCTGCGGGTCATCCAGAATTTGTCCATTCTGGTCTGTCTGTCCTTGCCACTGTCCAACAGGTTCTGGGGTGCAGCCCCGCAAAAGGAGGAAGTGGACTGCACCCTAGGGCAGGGTGTGGCCAGCAACCCAGGAAGTGGGGTGGGGCTCCCATCCCTGGGTTCCAAGCTCCCTGGAGCTGGTCCCAAGCATCCCAGTTGCCCTGTCTCCCTGAAGCTCACCCTGACCCCCTCACTCCCCATAGCCAGAGGCCAGGAAGGGAGAGGCTTAGAAAAGGTGGGGGACTCATTTCCTGAGCAGCTACTATGTGCCAGGCCTTGCAATGGCCGTTAAGTCCAGGCACCTCCTTCAAACCTCACACTCTGGTGGTTAGAACTCTTGTCTTCCCTTTACAGAAGAGCCAACTCGAGGCTCAGAGAGGTCAGGCCACCTCCCCTGGTCCACACAGCACTGCAGAGGAGCACAGTTCTCCCAGGTATGAACCACGGTGAGGAAAGCATATTCTTTACCCCAACCCTCCTGAATCTCCAAATCTGACCATAGCTACAGCCTACCAACACTCCCATATTTTGGACAGCCTGAACTTCCCTCCCAGATCTGACAACAGCCAGGAAGTCCTGACCAATGGTTTCCCTCTTTCTAAGCCTCAGTTTTTCTTTAGCTAGAAAACTGGACTAGTCGGGTACTAATAGACTGAGAAAGGATAAAGATGCCAGGTGCTCAGTGGGAGTATCTATTAGGGCGTTTATTACGTTGGTTCTACTTATAGTTTTTCCGCCCCTGGTGGACAATCTGGGAAGTGTTCTAGGACAGAAGCCTTTTTGGGCAGGATCCTACCATCCGCAGCTGTGGGCCTCAGAACAGAGCCTCAAATGCCAGCTTTGTCAGAGACCTCATTAAGAATATTTAACTTATTAGGAAATAGTTAACATCCAGGGCAAGGTCCAGAGTCTGGGGAAAGTGAGAGGGGAGGCTGGAAACAGGAGAAAATACTTGTTTCTTATCAAGAAAATGCAGCAACCTGGGGCTCCCCACTCTCTAAGACCCAGTTCTCAGAAGCTGAGTCATGTGACCCAAAACACTGGGGAGGAGGGAGCAAGGATTTCCCCAGGAATTGGCCCTCAGGGCTCAGAACAGCAAAATCAAGATTGCAGGGAGAGTGTGTACTTTCTCCGAGACATCTGTGTAGCCCAGGCATTGTGCCCCTAAACCAAAAGCTGTCTCCCCCAGGGGAAATGGTCCCAAGAAAAGACAGGAGCCCTTCTGAAGGGCTCTGAGCAATTATTTAATGCAGGTCCCCAAGAGGTAGCCCCTGACTCATACTGGCCCTGAGGCTTTGTGGGAGGGAGAAGGTTCTGGCCAAGAGATATCAGGCAGAGGGAAAAGAAACTATGCAGTGGGTAGAAGCAGGGAAAGCCATGGAATTGTGGAGGCTTGAGGGTTTCTCCATAACTAGTGCAAGCAGAATCACCAGGCAGGACAAACCGAGAAGGATGCATAGAGACTATGTAAGGTGCAAAGAGCCCTCCTAGATGGGGCAAGGCAGGCCTGCCCTGTATTCCAACCCCAAATGGAGTCACTTCGGTGGCTTCAGGTCTTGGTCATTGATTATCAGGTGTGGAGGGGCATCTGTGGGGGTCTGCCTGGAAGAGGTGAGCTCATAGTCTTCACATGGCTGTGTTCTTGGCTTTCTCCTGGTCTCTGGGCTCCTCTTTCTCCTCCAGCTCTAGCCCCAAGTTGCTCTCTCCTTCCTTCTGGGCCTTTTCCGCCTCATCATTCTTCTCCCTCTTGCCTTCTTTACTGTAGGGACACAAAAGCCCCAGACCACAATAAGAAACAGAGAAACTCCCATTTAATGAACATTTACTGTGCCAGGTCTTGCAACAAGTGTTTTACAGAAAGTACTGTATCTTCATTGAATCCTCAAAACAGCCCTAATGAGGCAGGCTTGTTGTTTCCATTTCACAAAGAAAGAAACTAAAGTTCAATTTTCCCATAAATGGACAGATGGATGAGTGGGAGAATGGATGGATGGATGGATGAGAGAATGGGAGGATGGATGGGAGGATGATTGATGGATGGATGGATGGATGGATGGATGATGGATAGATGGATGGATGGATGGATGGATGGATAGATGAATAGTTAAGTGAATGGAAGGATGGATGGATAATTGGATGAATGGATGGATGGAAAGTTAAGTAAATGAGTGAGAGGTTGCATGGAGGAATGGATAGATAAATTCACGGGTAGGTGAGTGGATTAATTGGAGGAAGAAGAGAATGATGGGTCAATGATGGATGGGAATGTAGATGGGTAGATGGGTAGATAGGTGGATAGATCATGAGCAGGTGAATGTATAGGTGAGAGAATGGATGGATGATGGATGGATGGATAGATAGGTGATGGATAGAAAAGTAGGTGAATGGATAGGTGCATGGAAGGATGACTAAATGAATGGTAAGATGAGTGAATGGAACTGGAGAAAGAAAATTAATGGAAGGCAGTATAAATGGGTGGGTGGATGGCAGTGTAGATAGCTCAATAGGCTAATAGGCAAGTGGATTGATGGATGAAAGATGGATAGTTGGAGGGTGAAGACTGGGTAGGCAGAGGGAGGGAGGAAGGGAGGGATAGAAGAATGAAAAAGGCAGAGAACAAACTACCAATACAGAATCACTGGTGTAGACTAAAATCCTTCAGCACATTCCTGGGAGTAGAAATCACATTTTACTGGGACTGAGCTGGGTCTTAACAAAGCAGTCAGGTCCACACCTCTGCCTTAGGCACATCTGGGGCTCAGCTGAGAATCTTTAAGCCAGGCTGGTCCCTTCCCAGCTCCTATACTCCTGTCCCCAAGACTTTGTCCCCCACCCCACCCCTAAATCCTAACTACATGGCAGTGGGACACAGTGTCAGAAAGGCTGGTGGTCAGTATGGGCTTCTGTGAGGAGGAAACATCTGAGCCGGGACTGAAGGAGGAGCCAGCCAGAAGATATTGGAAAAGGGATTCCAGCAATAGGTGCAAAGGCCCTGGGGCAGGAATGTGCTTGAGGTATTCAAGGACAGAAAGAGGTCATCTGTGCACACTCATCCCTCCCCACCCCCAAGAAGATGGGGCTCATGCAGACCCCCTGACCTCTGCACACATCTACACAGGCTCATACAGGCAGTACCTCAGGTCTATGTCCTGGTATAGGTTGTTTTCCATTCTGAACATAGATTCCTCGTCCTCAGCTCTGTAGGGCAGATGGAGATGGAGTGAAGGTGGATGAAGGGTGGGAATTGAGGGTAGCCTCACCCCAGTTGCCCCCCAGTGGGGGTCATGAACTCCAGGAAGCAAGGAAGGGGTGGGCTATATGGCTGTCCTAGCCCATGGGATGGGGGTTCGAGGAGTATCAGGGAACTGGGGAGAAGGGGGAAGGGGCCAGAGAGGGTCAGAACATGGGAGGGATGCCCAGCACCTTGGGGAGGGGGGAGAGGTGGGGAGGGGACACAGGGACAGGCAGCTTTGGTGGTGGGGAGAGGGGTTCCCACCTCCCTTTGGAGCACCAGATGCGGTTGGCCAGCATGAGGACGAAGACTATAAACAGGAACCCCACAACGGCAGCTAGGCCCACCAGCCACGGCTTCAGGCGGCGTTCTGTGGCTGTTGGAAGGTGGGGGTAGGTGGGATTCAGAGATGGGGCAGGGGAAGCCCCCCAAAAGTGAGAGAGAGAAGGGAGCAAGGGTTGCTGAGACAGAGGGTCCTGGGGAGGGACTGAGTATCAGAGATGGGTTTTAGAGAAGAGGAAGGGGCTCTAAGAGGGACCAGGCCCCTTTCCTCTTCTGCCTGCCCCCTCTTCTCAGAGACCTCAGTTTCTCATAATGGAGACTGGGAAGACAGTAAGCCCATCCCCATGACCCCTCCCTACCCCACCACCCCAGAGGTGGGAGCCCTACCTTGCTGGGCCTCAGCAGGCAAGAGGAACAGGGCGCTGAGCATGAGAAGGGTTTCCAGGGTCCCCATGGCCACAGAGAAGCCAGCAGCAGAAGTGCACAGTCCAGGTGGGGGCTGTCCTCTTTGGCTGGATGAGGCCTGCCCAGCCCCTGATAAGGCACAGGTGGGGCTGGGGCAGGCCCTCCCTTCACCCCACCTGGTTGGCATTCCCTTATGCCCCTAGGAGGACAGACTCTGGACCTGGTATAATGATTAACCTGGGGAGTCAGGCCCCTGTGCCCACCCAGGATTGCCTGCCGAGATCCCCCAGGCTCCCTGCCACAGGGGCTGGGCTGAGATGGCCCTGAACTTCATTCATGGGCCTGGGCTCAGTGCTTTAATGTGTTGTTTCCTTCTGTGCACACCCCACAAAATTTGCCACCTTCATTTCACAGAAGTTCAGTGAGGCCTGAAGCCTCGAAGTCATGCAGAACTAGCCAGATCTGGGATTTGACTGTGGGTCTCCCTCACTACCAGTTTATGCTGCCTCATCCTGGCTTCGGAACTCCTGGGGACTCAGCCACTGAGAGGGTGAGCACGGGGACTGGAAGAAATTGACTATGTGCCCACCAGCCACCTCCAAACTCCCATGTGACAGAACAGGACACCCTGGGCAGCTGATGACTCAGGCTCCAGGCTCTCCTGCCCGTCAACCTTGGTCCATGGGTTGATTAGATAAAGGGCCCTGCCCGGGCGAAGGAGTACCCCACCCCAGCCACAGGACAGCCACGGCCCAGGCATGTGGCAGGAAGGCCAGGGTGGGGGTGGCCTGGTCCTTCAGGCCTATGAGAGCGCCGCAGGGCCCCTGAGGGTTGAGGGGATGCCAGCATCATTGCACATGCATTTATGGAGTGCCTACTATATACCTAGAGCCTCTTCCTTTCCTGTCTGACTATAACCACTGTGTAGATGGGCCACTCATGTGATGGAGCTCAGGCAACCCAGCCCTAGGACAGGCCCCCTCAACCAGCCAGGCAGGCATATATGAAGCTTCTGTATGTCCTGTTCTGTGCAAAGCTTGGAAGGGAAGGAAGCCTCAGGTGCTGCCTCTGGGAGTCCTCAGGCTGGTTGGAAAGTCAGGACCCCCAGAGATAGACAGATCCAGTGGCTGGGCAGCCAAGCCAGGAATAAGGTGGGACGTGGGGGATGGAAAAGATTCAGAAGAGGGGTTGGGAGGGCCAGCACAGTGGGTGGGGGCAGAACCCCAACCAAGTCATTTCTGGGCTGTGTGCCTCAATTTCTCCATCTGTTAAATGGGGGCACTGAGTCCCCCTCTGAGGATCAAATGAGGTAATACATGGAAAGGGCTTACTTAGCACAATAGTAGGTACATACTAAGCACTAGGTAAGGGCTGGCTTTTTTTTTTTTTTTTTTTTTTTTTTTAATCTTGACGTTCTTGATTTACACAAGGGTGTCCAGTCTTTTGGCTTCCCTGAGCCACATTGAAAGAATTGTCTTGGGCCACACATAAAATACACTAACACTAACAAGACCTGATAAGGTGGAGAAAAGAAGTTGCACAAAAATCTCATTTTTAAGAAAATGTGGGGAAAGCCGGGACGGCTCAGCGGGTTGAGCGCTCGCTTTGAGGCCATGAGGACCGAGGATCGAATCCCGGCTCCGGCCCAGGCAGGACCCACGTGCTGAACTGGGGAGTTCCCACAGTTTGGTTCTCTAACTGTCTCTGTCTCTCTCTCTATCTGTCAAAAAGTAAAATAGAAATAACTATGCACTGAAGACAAA